>CM034148.1:156172603-156437603 GCA_019776745.2 Taxus chinensis | reverse complement strand
GAGGAGATTGTCAAATAATAAGGATATTTTTCTCTTATGTGGTGTAATATAGGCACAAAACAAATCTTAAATATCTTACCAGGGTTTGGAAGAAGGATATCGTTTTCATAAAGATTCACTAGAGTTTTTAAAATGCAAGAGAGTTTTTCGAACTCGAAACTTGACAAAAAGATTCGTTAAATTATATTTTGTGTGTGCTTAATAGTTTTGAGAAGAAACTTAAATTACTTCAATTTTCTAAGTTCTCATTATATGGTCCTAAAGACCTTAATTTTGTTGTCTATTCTATTTTATTGAATTGTGAGGGAAAACTACTTTAAAAACCAATCATATTAAATGGTGATTTATCTTACAAAATTATTTTAAATTTTCAAATTGTAATCCAAAAATATGTAAATATAATCTATAAATAATTAAATTGAAAAACCACAACATAAATATAGAAGAAGATAAAAATATAAAAAACACAATAAATTTGAATAAATATTTTGATAATATTTATTCATGGCTGTTCGTAAAATGTTAATTCACTTTCACAACCACCAAGTATTTTAGTTTAAGTTAGTTCACAATTTTTATTACGAATTTTGTTCCATTGTTGATGATAACTATTTTTGACCCAAAAAAAGAAAACCTACCTTTTTCATATATTAACATTATAAATAGAAGCTCGTTGAAAATATAAAACAGCACCACACTAAATATAGCAATATTAAAGCCGAAAATATTATGGAAAAGTACAATGAATATATGAATTTAGAAAAAGCGTGGAATAAAATTTAGATAGTCTAGAAGAAACAATGATTTACAATGTTCACATTAATTTCAATAAAGGCACATATTTAAAAAAGCAATTACTAAATATAACATATAAAAAGCACAATAAATGAACGAAAATAGAAAATAATATATAACAAAGAATGGCTTGTACATTCCAGCTAAATTTAGAGCGGTAGAAGATTTCTATATAAAGTGGTAAAGGCCGCCACATTATTGAGAAAGGAAAGTGAAACAGGTGATAAACAGAGTCTTTTTGGGGGATGAAATGGATGTTAAGGAGATCAGACGCATGAAAGAAGTTCCTCACTGGCTATGGAAGTTTCTGAATTGTGATTACTTAATTGATAAGTTTTTGAAGCACCCAAGGAACCATTTTTGTGTTGACTGCAATGAAGGACCACTCTGTTCTCTGGATTTGATTTCATACCACCATGGCCACAACACTCTGCAGATTAGAAAAGCCTCGCGCCTGGTTGCAATTAAGGTGTCTGATATACAGAAGTTCATCGACATATCTGGGATTCAATGTTACAGTATCAATAGTGATAGAATTGTGTTCCTCCTCAGGCCTAAGGGGAGTAGTATTAAAGCTCGCAAGGATGGAAGTTGCATTGTTTGTCACAGAGCTCTGAATGATGAAGGGATGTTCATGTGTTCCATTATGTGCAAGCTTAATGCTGCCAGGAGCAGGTTGTCAATGGCGGACATGGGTAGCAATAACAGCTCTAAGATTTCTCTGGCATTGAAAGAGAAAACAGTCCATAATCTTTCTATGGAAGAAGATGATAATGATGATACTGTAGATGCAATAGTAACAAGTTCTGGATCTCCAAATGCTCTGGATATCGATTCAGGAGACTCTACAGCAGATTCGATTCATGAGATCTCCTTGGCGATGGCAGCTGCTTTCACTTCTTCACAAGGTGTTGACCATAGAAGTAGAAATCGAAGAAAAGGCATCCCAAAGAGAGCATCATTCTTCTGATTTTTCAGATATAGTATTTATTACTTATATATATTTGTAACAATTGAATCGAACTGAATATTTATAAATCTGAAATTAGATCATTAAAACTGTTTGTAATCATTGCAAACTCTCAAAACAATTCTTCTGCATGAATTGGCATATGAAACATTATTTTAATGACTGAAATTTTCATAGCGTTCACGCTTATCAAAATGTCTGTTTAATATTTTCTATTGAAAAAATAAGTTGAAGATGTTGAGCTTGAAGTTACAGTGTAACTTGTGTTTGTGGAAGGTTTTTTCTCCCCTGTTTCCTCTGTTTTGTATAAAATTTGAGAAGTAGAACTTAATATGATGCATATTTTCATGGCTAGATGAGTTCAGACTGGTTAGATCCTCCAGTTCCAACTCAAGACATGGAGATCAAGATAGAGTTACTCAGATGTTAGCTTTCAACATTTCTGTAAGATCAAATTTCTCTACTACCATACAAAAAGTCCATCAATTTCTTTATTCGTATTATGTTTTTATAATTCAATACAGTTAGGTTATGATGTTTCCCTTATCACCTCATCCCCAAAACATCTGGGAAGAGGGTGCAAATTGATCATTCTCACCATTTCTGACAGCAAATTACCTTGAAAATGCATAAATGTCCGTCAGTCTTAATGCAAACATTCCAACTTCACACTCATCAATAAGTGTGGCTCTAAAAAAATACATTTAAAACTATGAGAGTCATTATGCTAGCAATCGTACATGAAGTGTACAATGTGAATGCCGAAAGGGATACAGGTAGGAAGTGAAACAAATTTAAGAGGAATAATGGGAAAGGAACAAGGGTGTAGAAAATGGCATAAGAGGGTGGAGAAGTGCATGAGAAAGGAAGGAGGGATCGAGGAGCTAATGTGAAAATATACCCTCTTTGAAGAACGTGGCATGTTTGTTAATCGAAAGGAGAAAAACCGTGTTGCGGAAGATGTTGATGAAAGTGTAGAGGGAGATATCTCAAAATGCAAGAAGCGGATGGAAAATGTTGCGGAGGCGAATACTTGTTTGAATTTGTAGGTCTTGACTTTATAGAGTTTTTAGGAAAAATGTAAATGTAAGGGGAATCTGAATGGATGTTTATCTGTAACTATCGGGGAATAAAATAGGGTTTGTCTCGAGTCATGAGGCGCATAGTGTTTCCAGGTGTAGGCGATGGAGGTGAAACCTTGGAAGTGCAAAACATGATGCAATGTGATTTAGGCAAGAAAGATGTTTGGGAGGGAGTTCTACCACGATGACAACCCGAGTCCACATTATTCAAATCAGTGCAATTTGAGTGAAATGTATTTTTTATTTACCATTCAAAAGAGGGATTTTTTTAATAAAAAAGTGAGAATTAAATATTTATATGTCCCACACTTATTCCACGAATTATTTTGTAGAAATCTACTCAAGCATCACGTATTCCCCTATAATATTGGGTTTTCCATTTTTTAGGCCATTTTAAGTGTATATTGCATTCATGTGCATAATGCGAGCGAGTAAAAAATGCATTGTCATGCCATCTAAATTTCAAGAGATACCAAAAGTATAGAGGCATAATGCAAGTCTAAAAATTTGGTGGAATGGGTACGCCTCATTCCTTAGGCAAAAATTACTTAAATGAATCTTAATATTTTACTTTTAATAATAAATTATCAATGTTTTTTGGGATGACTCTTATAATAACAAACATTAAAATCAAGATAATGTAAGGAGACTTGAAATATAAAATAGTGTTAAATCAAAAATAAAAAATCACATTCCAATTGCCTACAATGCACTTCTTTACAATTTTTTCCTTTGTTATCCTCAAACTGTTGTGCCCCTGAAGCATTTTGGAGATACATCGAGTGACAAAGTGTCTAAATACACAGTACCATGGAAATTAACACAAAATAATTACCTACACTGCAGTATCTCTTCGAGGCCTAAATATAAGAAATAAAAAAAGTTGAGCAAGATTAACAATGAAAAAACACTGACCCCCAAGAAAGGACGTTTAAACTCGTCAAAAATGAAGAGACACATAACAAATATTTGAGGTTTACATTGTTGGCACATCAACTTGCATATAGATCATGAGGAGCCTTTGGTGGGATAAACAAAAGAGCCTTAACTCAACATCACTTTTTGCACTGAGATAGGTTTGTGCCCAGGGATTTTCCTTGCTAATATGTTGTACAAGATGTGTAAGATTGAAATAGAAAGATTAAGTAACGAACTTGGAACTACCCCTAAAAGTGGGGAAAGAGAGGAAAGGGTTTCATTGAATAATGTTGTAAACACAAATGCGACCGATGCACCAAACTATCGCCACATTTGAATGGGTTCAAAGGGACCAGTCTATGTCCCAAAATGTTGGAGTGCAAAGAGGGACACCAAGATCACATGGGAAATTACAACAATGTACCATGTCAAACTATTTCTAGTGAGTCCCTAAACAAATCCAAAGATAACAATCCATTTCCTACTCCAAAAACCAAGGTTTTAAATGTTAGGTGTGAAATCAGAAAAGGATGGAGTTGAACATTAGTCAACATACATCATGTTGATAGAAACCCTGAGCAATACTATACGGTATTGCTTGCAGTTGTTGTTCCTTTTATTTTTGCTATTATACTTGTAGGGAAAAAATCATCCTTCCACTTTGCACCCATCATACAAATAAGTTGAGATTAGATTTTTTTAAATATGATTTTTGACACTGAAATTCTCTTTTTCAGCCATAGAAATTTTTTGTTTTTCAAAAGATCAAGGATAATGTGTGTGTGTTTATTTCGGTTAAGAGGCTGCCGGAATTGACGAAATGGCTGCCATGATTCCCAAAAAGAACCACTGACTATGCCCGCACAATGTAAATTATTTTACAAATAATCAACCTAAAAAAACCAATTCTTACCAGAAATTGCAAGCAAACCATAGTCAACAACCGTGGACATTATGTGTTGCACAAGTGGCAAAAACCCAACACATAACTTTGGACGACTTTGTAATAATGATATTTTCGAAAACCCACATTCTCACACTTGGTCGACATTATAGGTCAATATATGCTCATTTAAAGCCTGGTAGTTAGGCAAATTTACAGTCCAAAAATTCTCTTGATTCAACATAAATTATTGACTCATAATTCAATGGCCTCAAAACAAACATTCTCATTAAAAAATATATGGTGTTATTCAGTGGACTGTGGAGACGATTCATGACTGTGTTTGTGCAGGGACAAAATGTCATCTACTAAACAATCAAAAAATTTAGCAAAAGATATGCCCTTGGATGCAGCGGCCTTTTCCATCTCTTTCCACTTCATCACATTTCGCTTAATCCCCTTCACCTTTCCATCCTCATCTAGAATAATATAGATAACTCTTTGTATTTCATCTATGTCCGCCAACTTGGGAACCCTAACACCACATTTAGCTTCTTCCATGACAAATTTGGCATTAAACGCAAACTCGACAGAGAGGGGCTAGCAGATAAATGGCACGCTATTGGAAATACCTTCGAGCAACGAGTTCCACCCGAAGTGTGTAAGGAAACCCCCCACTACTGGGTGAGAAAGAACAGCCAACTAATCTATCCAACCCGTCACAATATGTCCTTGTTGCTCCGTCCACAAGAAGAATCGCTCGCTGCATTAGACAGTAGCTGGAGTAACCACAGCAACAACTTCCCGTTCAACTACAAACCCAACGCTAGCTCGTAGATCTCCACAGAGCTAACAAAACTTTCGCTACCGAAGGACACATATACAATTGAATCCACAGACAAACCGACCGAACCCGCGGACCGACCATTCGACTCGGAGCAATGACATTTGCAGTCGATAGATGGGAGCGACGAGCTGACATGTAAATTTTAAAAAAAAAAAACATATCTTATGGCTTACATATTTAAAATATGCCCATCATTTTTTATATAAATTTGTATGTGTAAATTATATTGATATACATAAATATACATTTAAAGCATAAAATAAATGGAACTTTGTTTATATATTTTTTTATTAGTTGTATTGTTTTGTATATGTCATTTATGGGCTCTATTGAGCTTTAGATTGAGATGTAGAAACCAAAATGTGAGATCGAAGACACCTAGTGAATCCTAATTTGAATTGGTGAACCATACCATGTGTGCCTCCAAAGCTCTAAGGGCCAAGGATATGACAATGTCCATCTCCCTCCCATTACCAACCACATGTATGGCTCAACATTTTTTATTACGTCGATATGTGCTTGCCAAATTAAACTCCCCTTGGCATGATGTTACCATAGTTTTAAATCTGCAATGCCTTTATTTTCCTCTTTTCTGCAATCAGATGACCATGCACCAATGCCTCATACTCTGTTATGTTGTTAGAGCATGTAAAATTCAATCTATGAGCAAAGAAGAACTTCTCATGCATTAGAGAAATTAGCACAACCCCTGCCCTAGCTCCATTTCTATTTCTAGAACCATCGAAGAACATCTTCCACAATTCAGAAGAACTATCATTTTCTTGCATGAGTGGTGTAGGTAAATCAGGTCCTTCAAAAATGTAGTAAGTACCAAGACCTGTCTTCAAATTTTCATCATAAATATCCCATTATAGCGCTCTTCAGCCCATTCATCTAATATGAGGTCAGTAATAGGAGGAGGAGTGGTCTACTTTTCTGAAATCAACTCATGCTCATGTTTATCTTGTATAAGATAATTTGATTGAGGAGGGATAGGATTATAAGACTCAATATGGTAAGAAAATATGGGCTCAACCTATATGGTAAATCTTGTACCATACCTATTCCTAAAGAGCATATTGGTCCAATATGAAGACAAATAACCACCTACTTTGGTTGTGAAGTCTCTTGATAGGAAAATGGAAAATATGGGCGGCAAGTCAATCACTAGTATGGCATGGGTTATATTTAGGCTCGGGAAAGCATGAAGTGTTAACTCAAGATCCCTAATCACTCCTAATACACCAACAATTGACCCATCAAGTTACAGGACTCCTTTAGAAACAAGATTGTACTTAATACCTAGGACATCAACAATCCTTTTGGGCATTACAGAGGTGCTAGCCCTCGAATCAATCATACAATTATGCACCAAGTGTTTGCCCACAATTAATGACATATAAAATGGTGGGATCTTAACAAGTTTTCTTATATGTTCTTCCTTTTCTTGTCATACTTTAATAGCAGCATGAGTCTTCTCCACCATTGGGCCAGCTTGGGGAAGTTTTTTAAGAGCTTTGCATAGGAGTTCTTAATATAATATAATAGCCAAAGCATCCCACATTATCACATTCACATTGGTTTTTGTCATTTTTTCAATAATGTTAAAGGGAAGGCCCATGGGATTCTGCATTTGTAGCACATTGTTATCCTTTATCTGTTGCTGAAATGTTGGAATGGGCACATTTGGCTAAACAATAACTTCCTTGTCTAAAAGAGGTCTACTAGGAAACTCAAGAAAATTATTCTTATTTGTTCCAACTTCCTTCTCCTTGTTGATAACATAACCTTAACTAGAAGAAGATGAAGGTTGAGACTACAACATCCTTTTCTTATACCTTGTATAACCAGCAACATTGATCTGATGTCTGCAAGAACTACCCACTACTTGATTTATTTCACAGAAGTCATCAGCCCCAAAGAACATAAGATTGATGTTAGGATTGACCTCTTAGACTCCCTCCACATTAGGATTGGTTGCTTCTACCAATGGTTCTTGTTGATTGGAAGAATTTTAAATCATCAAGGTTTGAGCATGCAAAGCATTTGCATAAATAAGTTGATTATGTGGTTGGTTTCACGGGAAACACCATTTTTTTCTTATATTCCATTATTCTACACTAAAACCAATGCTTGACTTGAGCTAGTAGTAGGAAGTCACTGAGGAGGAACGATTGTTGCTAGTGGAAGAGGTGCATTTTGACCCTATCACCTATTAATTAGATAATTTTATCCATATCTCTGATTAGGTTGTTGGTTCCTAAATGGTTGATAACCTTGGTTAAATCCTTGGTTCAAATATTTCCCCTGATTAAAATAATTCTTATAAGATTAGGCTTGTTGTTTTTCCAAGGTTATGAATTTGTTGGAAAAATTTCTAATTAAGTACTTCATCTCTCATCCTCTTTTTATTGTACAAGAGAATAATATGTAGAGGCAGTGGGTTGGGAATTTTTCTATGAATAGGATTAATAAAAGGCTAAGCAACTTGATTAAATTCAGGGTACAAGGGCATGGGTGGTCTAGGAGATAACTTCCTGACTTTTATTAGACAATTTTCAGCCCTAATGTCTATTGCATAAGCACTAAGATAGTGTTGTAACCTGACCATAGACTGAACCATGACAACAATATTGGAATTTAATGCTCTTAAAATTTAAAGAAAATAAAATTCTAGAGTTGGTCTCAAAAGGGCTGGGAATTCTTTGCCACGCTATTTTGAAATCTGAAATTGAAATCTGCCATGAGCTCTTTGAGATCCCTCTCTATAGTTATTAGCTACTCCAGTAAGGCGAGGTTATCTGACCCTTTCCCCAAATTGGATTGCAAAGGGATGTCCCTAAGATCATCCCAATTAGTGATTATTCTTGGGTCCCAAACTCTTGAACCATTGATAGAGATTTTCCTTTGAATGAAAAAGCCAAGCAGTTTGACAGATACATTCTTGTTCAGTAATTTGATGAACCAGCACAAACATTGACAATATCCATGATATGATCATACTAGGAGTAGTATGATTCTTCCCTAGTGAAGAAAGGGATGATTCTTTAAGGTTGATACTAGAATGTCATGCTGGCTGGGGCATTGAGAGTGAGAGCTGAATAATACCAGTAAAGTTAACAAATGGTAGATTCCTCTATGGTGTTGTCATTACAATAGGTCTCAAAAATCTGAGTAGATAAAAATAAGGGAATACCAAGAGGTGGTGTGGATAGAAGTCTTATTTGGTGGTGAATGTGGCCTTTAAACCAGTTCTTACCCCTTCTTCTTCTCCCCGAGTGAGAATTACTAGATATTCAAAAGCTCCTTCTTCTACTATGGTATTGACCTTTTTTAGATTCTTCTCAATTAAACTTGAGCACCTTGACTGCTGAAACCTAGTTGGTTTGAAGGTTGGAGTCACAAGATGTGTAGAAATAAGCCTTCTAAAGGCTGGAAATTACTGAGTCACACACAAAAAATCAGCAGGATAGTGAAGATAAAGCTTTCAATCTAGTCCCACCGAGGTGTGCCAAAAACTATTGGAGCTCAAATTTTGCCAACCCATCCCAAATCAAAATAATTTAGGGATTTGAGGACAACAGGGGACTATCTCCAAGTTGTGGGACTCGAATTGAGAAATACCTACAAAGAAGGATGACTTTCTCTTACCTACTCTGTATGCTAAAACTAATCCTAGAAAGAAAAATTTAGATACCTCTAACACTAATCTATAATTCCAAGGGACCAGGGAGAGGAGGAAGATGCATAAAATTAAAAATATACTAGACTAAGGGAGATGATATCACCAAGAAAAAAAAGAAAATATATTCCAATGAGTGAAAATGAGATAAAATGAAGGAAGGGCAGGTGGATAGAAGTGACACAATATAAAAAAACATTTAGATCAACATTTTTCATGGTGCATAACATATTTTAACCCTATAAGGAGAACAAGATATGCACAATATATCTACAAATGCAATGAAAGGAAAGGAATGCAATACAACACAAGCTAAGGCAGATATGAGCACAAAACATGAATTTTATTTCCAAAAGGAAGAGAAATTCATTGGAATGAAGGAAATAAGGAAAGAATCACCTTGAAAAACATCAAATTCTAAGTCCTACAACTCACAAAATCTTTGGAACAATTTTGACAAAGTTCCTTTACGTTTCAGAACATCTCACCACTTTTACAATGTTCCTAAGCACTCACATTTATCAGATTTATGGAGAGAAGAGAGAGAGAGAGAGAGAGAGAGAGAGAGAGAGAGAGAGAAGTCACAGAATGTCATCTTAATGGGATTTCAACCACCCACCCACCCCAAAGGACCAATCGGTAGAGGAGGAATGGGCTCCACCATAAGCTCTAAAGCATGTCATCAGAAACTTGAAGTGAAATTGCAGGGCACCCATACTTAATCAATTATAGGTGGTTGAACTTCCTGCAACTACACATTAATGGCCCAAACTATTGCTCCTCTTTTTCTCCATATAAAAAACTTTTCAAAATATGATTTGAAGATACCAAATTTAAGGGCTCGAGGAGACCTTTCTAATCATATAAATTTTTCCTGATTTGGAACTTTGGATCAAAAGATATGGCCATTCTGAATATTTCCTATGCCATGGATAAACATGAACGTGACACATGACAACCTTTGATTAGCCTCAGGAGATTTCATATGCCATTACGTATGCACTATGCCATGTTTCGGCATTTGGTTAGCTTTCGAGCTTGGGATTTTCTTCCCTATTTGATTGGGTACACTGGGAACTTTTCGGGTAAGTTTCTTCCTGTTATGAAATCCAGAGCCAGTAACATTACGCCACGTACCTTCGAAGTGTCAGGCCTTCATTATCCATTGCGAAGCACAGACCAATAGAAAATCTCCACATTTTCTTCACAATTCACCTTTTAGCTAAGGAACCTATCAGATCGCGAAGAATAGACCAATGAGAATAGTCCACGCCCTTCTGAATTATCAGTCTTTTGATAGAACCTTTTGACAACTGCAATGTATTAGCTAATGAGAAGGCTCCACAGTTGTTTATGTCCTATACTTCTTGCATGTTATGCATGTCTTTCATTGGTTACTCCTTCACATTGAAACTTCTATCTGCAAGAGGACTTAAAATTGTTGTCTCCATATAATGCTACCATTTGTCCCTCCTTGACCGCCCTTAAATTTACAAACCCAAAGCCTTACTAAACTTGATTTATTCCAAAAAATTGAGGTTCGTGCAAAATGCATCTGCTTTGAATTTTTTTGGAATGGTGACATGTGTCCACCTTTGGTCATTTATCTTTTGTCATCTGTCATTTCCTTCACCCTCTTATGTGTTCTTTGACCTTCTCTGACCCAATCCTGGACCCAAAATGTTACTATTATTAGCTCATTATTTCCATGGAATTTATATGTTTGGAAAGATTTTAAACATTTCCATGGTAATGCTTTGAAAATTATTGGGCGCTATCTGGATGTTTGGCGGGTTCACCAAGTGTACCGTGGCCTCCAAATTTTAACATTTTCTCGTCAGCCTTAACTTGCTTCCCACAAGTTTAATACAAACCCACCTAATTCCTAGACTAATGCTCCTTTGTCTTGCAGGTTTAATATAACTAGTGGAATGCTAAGTTCCTGCACTCAGCGATAAACTAAATCAATCTCCCATGGTTTTGTTAGATAAAAATGGCTAAGTCCATTTTGATGATTTATCAAAACTTGCAAGGGGTGCAAATTTGGGATAACATGTCCTAATGATTGGATTCCTTGGACCACAAACCCTATAACTTTAGAGTTAAATCTTACCAAAGAGAGACTATAGGCACAAATTTAAACTACAAAATAATAAATTTTCTTCTATTAATACATGAGGAAAATATTACAAGGTAAGGCACAGTGGATTTACACTCTAATGGTAATCTTATGAAAATAATATATAGGAAGCATCTAAGAATTCAAATCCTATTACATATCCTAATTTTTTAGACTCTACAATGCTTTTACAAAACCTTTATTTTCTCTAAAACACTTCAATAAGTGGATTCCTTGATATCTTTATTTAGATATATAGATTGTTTCCTTCTTTGGAATATGATGATTCATCCCTTACATGTTCAAACTCATAGTGAGTCTAGCGGGTGAACAAATATGCCTAGAATTTACAAGTAAAGATACCTTTCAATGATTGCATAGAATGACCTATATAGAAATTGATCTTCCCATGATGTCTCCTTTGCTAGATGTAGCTCAATCATATCATTTGGTTTCTCCTTAGTCATTAGAAACAAATCAAGGCACATGTGTTCTCTCTTCTAATTATATCAACATTGATAATACATTATGTTAGATGCATATCCACTCATATTGGCATATGGTAGTGATTTTCTAGTTTTACAAATCTTTGTGGCATTAGTAGTGTTTGGCGATATTTATACGACTTCACATAATCAACTAACACTAAGGTGGCGTGTACAAGGATTTGCAACGTCCCCACATAAGAAACTAGTACTGTGTGGCATAAGATAATGTATCATGGGTTTATGTGACATAAATAGATATGTGTGACACTTAACAAGTTACACAACTTTGTTAGGAATGCACATTGTAGGAAAGCTTATGTACTTAAGAGTAGGTTTGTGCTGAAATATTAGGCCTTCACGTATTGGATAGACATCGGTGGCCTCCATTGAAAATTATCAAAGCACTAATAAGGTTTACAGGTCCTACTTAAGACTGAAGCATAGTTTAAAAGTCTTTATTTCATAAGTCTAAATTTTTTTGGGTGATGCTATATTTCTTGCCAACCTATATGGTCCTCCATTAAAGATTGATTCACCAATAAACTACAAAGAGAAATCTTTAGTAGGAGTGGAAAATAAGGTATATACAATTTTGTCATTCTTGTGTTCAATAAGTTATGTGTACACTTTTGACTCTCCTTTAATATCCCAATATTTTTGTGTGGTTCTTTATAAACAAAAAAAATCTACCCATTTTGTGTTGGCTTGTAATATAATCCTAATTTGAATTCAGTAAATATATGAATAAATAGGTGCATTGCATTTATTCTATCAACATCATTGTGAATCTGCCAAAGAAAATAATTGAAGCATTTAAAGTAGATATTCAATATTCTAAGTAAATGCTAGGAATTTATTTCACCATCAATCATTCAATTTTACACAAATATTCTTATATAATGTAAATTTTGTGACATTAGTGGACAACATGGTCGAAGCATTGGATGATATTTGGTGTTCAATTTTTCATATTGTTACTTCATTGAGGAGATTGTCAAATAATAAGGATATTTTTCTCTTAAGTGGTGTAACATAGGCCCAAAACAAATCATAAATATCTTGCCAGGGTTTGGTAGAAGGATATCATTTTCATAAAGATTCACTAGAGTTTTTAAAATGCAAGAGAGTTTTTCGAACTCGAAACTTGACAAAAATATTCATTAAATTATATTTTGTGTGTGCTTAATAGTTTTGAGAAGATACTTAAAATACTTCAATTTTCTAAGTTCTCATTATATGGTCCTAAAGACCATAATTTTGTTGTCTATTCTATTTTATTGAATTGTGAGGGAAAACTACTCTAAAAAACAATCATATTAAATGGTGATTTATCATACAAAATTATTTTGAATTTTCAAAATGTAATCCAAAAATATAATCTATAAAAAATTAAATTGAAAAACCACAACATAAATATAGAAAAAGATAAAAATATTAAAAAGCACAATGAATTTGAATAAATATTTTGATTATATTTATTCCTGGCTGTTAGTAAAAACATTAATTCACTTTCACAACCACCAAGTATTTTAGTTTAAGTTAGCTTACAATGTTTATTACAGATATTGTTCCATTGTTGATGATAACTATTTTTGACCCAAAAAAGAAAACCTACCTTTTTTGTATATTAAAATTATAAATAGAAGCTCGTTGAAAATATAAAACAGCTCGTTCGTCTGTAGTGAGAGATCTATTGCCATTAATGCATTTATTCGGCCTCTTTTCTAGAGCCTCACCGCTTGGCGGGCTTTAAATATGACTTTTCATGACTCTTGTCCAGTTGTTTCAATTGCGACGGAGAGTGGTGAGTTTGCGAAAATTGGCTCCGGGGAAGCGCCCTCACAAGTTTGTGCCAAAAGTATTCCATGAGGTAATAATATTTTTTGTTACTTTGTCTCCTTTCCAAATATCCGTTGGAATGTCGCTAATTTCACAAATTTGCTTAACCTGAACATGAAGAAAATCAACAAGATCCTTTTGCATAATGAGATGGTTAACTTGTTTTTTGACAATCTTCACGAGGTTTTGTCTTATTATTTCCTTTCTCTTCCTTCATCTTTCTCTTTGTCTTCTTCTTCATATTTTAGCTATGTTTTGTCTTCAATTTCTTACTTCTCATCATCTTTCATATTCAGTTCTTGGTCCACACCTATACATTCAAAGCTAAAAGCCACCTTAGATTGCAAAAATAGAGAAAAACTAGCCTCCTTCTTGTTTTCTTTCCTTGTCAACTTGATTTCTTCATTTATTTGTTGATCAACCTTTGCTAAGAGATTTGTATATTTTTGTAGATTATCATTTGTTTTTTTATATTTCTTCCTCTTGAATCTTTATCATGCTTTCCTCTTCATTATGTACTTCATTTGCCAGTGTTTCTCTAGTATTTGTCTTGTTTTTCACCTCATCTTCTCCACTCAACCAGCTCCACATGGTTGTAAGAGCTTTCCATGATCCTCTTATCACATTAATGGCTACACTTTCACCTTTGATTGATCAAAACTAAGCTTGAACTTGTTCACAAACTTTTTCCTCTTTCTTTTCTTCATTTTTGTTCTCTAATTCTTCATTCAAACCATTATTTCTTGCCTTTTCTTCTTCACCTTGTGTACATGCATTCACCCATGAAATAACACTATCATATTGAAAAATTGGAGGTCATTTAGCCTCTTGGGAAGCTCTTTGTAAGAGTTCCTTTCCATCTTCTTCAAACTGCTCTTCTTCTCCACTATATTTTTCTTCACCTTCACCAAACACCATTCCCACTTCTGAATACCATAAGCTGACCTTAATGCACCATTTGTCCCTTCTTTCCTTTCTTTTCCATGCCTTACTTTATCTCATTCTTCTTTTCATAAGCCACTCTATAGGCCATTTCACTCTCTTCTTTATATTCCACTCAAAAACTTTATTTTCCTCTTATCTTTTCTCTATTAGCCACTGCAAGTATTCTTTTAACTTTCCAATATTTTTCATCCACTCCTCATTATTCATTATCATTTTTCCTTCACTCTTTTTCATATTCTTGTAGTAGTTACTCATGAAGAAACCTCTCATTTTACTCTCTCCTTCTCATTCTTTCCTTCTTTTCTCAAGTAGGTCTTTTGAACCTTGCTTCTTCTCCACACTTCACCTAGGATTTCTACCTAGTATTTTGGTGTTTTATCTTCTTCTCTTCACTCTCCAAGTTTTTTTCTCCTTGGATTTCCTCTATCTTTCTTATTTAGGCCTTTTAGGCTAGGTTTCTTGCTCACTACACCTTCACTCTTCACTTCTTCTTCTTCTTCTCAATTTATTTATTATTTTATTCTCAAGAGCATATAACCCACTATGATACCAAAATGATGCAGATAAATTCAAAAAAATCAACTAATGACAATATTTAGCACAACCATTTATCAAATTCACCAAAAATAACACTTTTTACGTTGCTCCCAAGTAGCTTGAAATGGCTTCCACCACCCAAAATGCATAAAAATATTGATTGAAAAGCTAAATTCTCCTCACATCTACTATTTAACATTAAACCAACATGTTAGATTACATCACAAATTTTTACAAGTCCATTTTTCACCACTTCCCTTGTAGACCTCATTAAGTCCTTATAGCCCTTCAAAAACATAATTTGTTTTATCAAAATAGCAAAATACAATGAGTTGTTCCTCACTAGTAAGATTTTTAGAAACCCATTAATCTCATTAGGGTTCATGTCAAGTTTCAAAGTCCAAGTCTCTTCCCATCCAAAGTTATTCCCAAATTATTGTTTTTGCACTAGGTTACTTTCTAGCCCTAGTTTCATGCAAGCCATTGTGTCTGGAAAAATCTACCAACATTCAACCAAAAGTGTAATACTTTTTTATACCCTTTTGCCCCTTTGTGCTTTGTGAAAATATTCATGACCTAACTCTTTTCCTTCCACTCCCAACTCCACTTTCCTTCTTGCCTTTAGGTCTCCTTTAATTCTAAATAGGATTTCATGCCATTTCTTAGGGTTTTGTCTCCTTGGATCATTTTCAACCATTCAAACTTCTCAAATCCCTTATATAAACCTTATTCAAAACCTCCTCATTTCTTGATCACCCCATTTAACTCCATTCACTGCATTTTCTCATGTCTTGCTTCTCTAGACGAGGATTGCTTTAAGCTCTTACTAACTTTTACTTTGTTTTGACACTTTCTAGGATTTCTTTGAGTACCTACTGTAACTCATCATCTCATTTACACCTCTTTATTTGTCATATTAGACACACCTTTTTACAATTCTTTAATTTACTTCCTTCAAGTCTATTTTATCCTCGTTAAGCTACTTAACAAGACTGTACAAGACAGTTTTAGGCTTCGTTTGAATAGGATCTTAACATTTTCATTCCTCCTTCTTCAAGTCTTTTATGATTATAATTCAACCTCACAAAATCCCTCAAACTCTTATTTTCCCTTAATTTAGATACTTTCTTTTCTCCCTTCCAAATATTGTCTCTTTATTTTCTTCCCAAGACTAATTTACAAGACAGCCACAAACAAGTTTGTTTACAACTTCCTTTAGGACGTATTATCCCTCTAAGAGGCTTTACTCAATCTTCAATTCTTCCTATCAAACTACTAATCCTTCTTAGCATGTTAAACCAATTCTTCCATATGGCACTCATCCCTAAGACAATCATTTCATCAATTTGGTAAATTTGTTACAAAATCCTATATAGCACTATACCTTACATGATTGACTTTGTTTCCTTTCCTTAAACACTTAACCCTCTTTCTCAAGATATTTCTCTTTGGTATTAATTCCTCTCATCACCTTACCATATGCTTCTAATTCCTTCATTCACTTTTGTTGATGTCTTCTCAACTAAAGACTCCTCCTACTTCATCAAAATTGGGCAATGCACAAATAGAAAAACATTTGCAAATGGTTTAATGAAGACTCTTATTTAAATGGTCTTGACACTTAATCCATACTTGGTTCATACTATATATCCACTACTCACACCTTGAAACAAGTTTTTATGACTCCATATGATCAAATTACTAGTTTTTCATGATTCTTGAGACCCTAAACATGGTCAATCCGTAATGAGAAAGGTTTATAATCTTGTTCCTTTTTTATTAGTTTCATTCAATAGTTTATTGATATCTCAAACTCATCTCAGGTCTTCAAATCCTCTATATGCCTCTTGATCACAACCCTAGAATAGGGTATTCAAGACTGGTAAAACATGATTCTTAGCTTGTTCACTCTTTATCTTAGCCTCTCAAAGTTATATTGATGTTTATAAGATAAAATCCACAACTACTAGTTCATATACTCAATCCATAACAAGGTCTACCTCAAAATTAAATATCATTTCATAGTGCAAAGTGCAGAGTTACAGTTTTTTTACCTTCTTTACACAATTTACCATTCAATGTTCCTTGATGGTCTTCATTATTATATCACCGTTTCAGAATGATTTCATATCCTTTATGAACATGAACAAATTTGTGACTACAGTCTCTTCATTCATAACTAAGAACCATTCACAAACATCTAATAACTTACCCTTGATAACATATTAAACTAGAAAAACATAGTTTCCTTTCAAAAAAGCTTTATTAAATGATGAAACATAACACTTTTACAAGCTTCTTAAGCCTCTTGGATCCTTCTCCAACTTGCCCTACCTCTAAACTTCCTCTGCAACCTTCCCTAAGTGTTTTTCCATTCATGTTATCTTATTTTAACATAACAAAGGTGGTTACAAAACTCATCCTAAGGTGACCAAGCATGGTTAAAGGTAACCATAGGTCATGACTTCTTTCCACCAAGTTGAACTCCTTGTTTTCTTTTATTAGGTCTTATAAATGACCTTTTATAATGATAATAACCTTTTCATTACACAGTAGACCTTTCCATAAAGACTTAGAAATCTAAATTTACAAAGACTCCATTTTGAAGGGAAATACATTAGAAGCTAGAAATCATAGAGGATTCAAGAAAACTATGAATAACCCTATAAGACCTAACATATCTACTAAGGCCACACACAAACCAAAAATGAGAATGAAAACCAAAATTAGCTATGCACGAGATGATGCTCCTGCATCAATATCTCCTTAGAAATGGAACATACTTTCAATTCTTCACAAGGTGATGAACAACTCCAACATGGAAATAATTTCCATCATAGAAAGAGACATCAAGGATAAGGCATCCTCCAAAGAGCACCATTCTTTTGATTTTTATATAGCTTTGAAAGTCCCAATTCATAGTTGTATTTCCTTATTCACATGGACTGAAAGAGGATAATTGTTATACCATTTTAATATGTATTAGTTTTATTTATTTATTTATCAACTTCAATCTTAGGTCACATGTTTATATGCAACTACATATCAACAATACCAATATTTCATCAAGTCAATGTTAATTTTAGTATTTCTCATTTGGTCCAATAATTATATATAGTCAAGGAAATGATGTTTTCTATAGTGGTGTGATCTTTGGGATTGTTAACGGTATTGAAGTGGCTATGTTATTCATAAAGAGTCCATCTTATCATGCTATAAATTTAAATGGAATAAATAAGGGTTAGTAAACATTATGATACATGGTTTTCTCTCTTAACAAGGTACTTTGGTTCCTCTCTCTACTCAATGTTGGGTTGTATGTAATCAACACTCCAATTTGTCCTTTGGTACAATTAAGGACTAATCACCCCCAATCCTTTGGAATCATACAATAAATGTAAATACCCAGAGTATAAAAATAATAGGAGCTCGTTCTTCTACACAACAAATAGGTTCCCTTGTTATGATATATTCTCACATTCAAATTCTACTCATTACATCTCTCTCGCTCTTTCTTGACTTTTGCATCTCCACACTCTACTCTACCACAAACTCAAGAGTTATTAATTAATAAAAGAAGTGAAATAATTATGTGTATCATCCCAAAACTTTGTATTTTGTATCACAAACCTCCTATCTAAAACCATACTATTTGGTTAGGTTAAGTTGTACAACCTTAGCCGACTAGTACGACTTTTCCATTTCTCATCTTCTAACTATGATTTCAATTTGAATATCCCTATTGTGTTATTTCATCTTCCTAGGGTTAGACTTATCATAATATTTCACATATGAAAGGCTATACAAGTAATTTAATATCACTTCATTACTTACTTGGCACTCTTACAAGCTCGTATTGTGAATATCACACCAAAACCTCTCAAGGATCTCATTAATCTTCCTAAATAAATTGCACGTCATTTAGAACAACCACTACTATAGGTCAGAAGCACTCATTCATGTCAAAGAGCCTAGATTCCTCCATTTTTAAGATTTTAAAGGTCTAAGAGCCACGTCTTAACAAGATAAAAGTAACTCCAAGCATTGTCAAAGTTCCTTACTAAAAAAAGGGTTTAGTCACCTAGTTGAAGCACACTACATCACATTGCTACTACACTGGGTACATTTTCTACTCTATAGTTAGCCTATTATGTTTATGTCAAGATACATGAGGGTACTCATATGGGGTTAGCTTAGATGAAACTCACACTTACACATGAACTAAGGTGAACTACATGAGGCAGTATAGAGTATATATAAAGTGAAGAAAGATTGAATCATTATATAATACTTGGCTTAGTTTAGAAGGGACTGAATACCAAGGGTATTATAGCCTCACCATGTTGGGATTCCCCCTTCACATGAGAGAGCATACTCTCGAGTTTTGAAAATTCAACATGTGTATTCAATAATACAACAGTTACATGTATAGTGTTACTATATGCTACAAACAAGGAGATCTTCATCATCCTAATCTCTACAATATCTCCCTTAATCACTCAACATATTCCCTATATTTATCCTAATCTCTACAAACTCCTATTTCTATGGGATTAGTAATCATGTAATAATCATTTACAGCATTCTCCATATTATTTTCTCATTCACACTTAATAAACTAAAGTGGAGTAAACACACATATGAAGACTAATTCCTAACACACACCACATATGGTTTCTCCTTTTTTTATCTAATTATTCGATGAAGGGTATTATAAGCATCTAATTTTTCCAATTTATTTAAGGTAATTATAGGTTGTGTCAAGGTTGTGCAAACAAGAGATACATTCAATAAAGCACATTTCCAGGTAGGTGAAGAACAAAAAAAATTACAAAACATTAATATATTTGGGTCTAACAGTGCACAAATTCATTTATGACCATACAAATCCAAAGAAAAACTAATTATATAGTCATGGACTTACTCATTTTCCAATTTTGGCATCAAGAATGAATCATCTCTACTCTCTTATTAGCCAATTCCATCTTTCTACACATCCAAATCTCATTTGTTCTATCACATGTACAACTAAGCCTTCATCTCCTCTTGTGTATGTGGACTATTTTTTTATTATTTATCATTTTTGTAACTATCATTGTGTTTTGATTATGCATGGTTAATTATGAGTGAATTAAATCAAAATATTCTACTATAATTAACCCTTACATTCTATATATTGCACACATATTTTTTAGGGTGTAAATAGGGGGCATTGGTTTGGTGCACCTCACCAATTACTCTAGGTCTATTATTCATTTGAGGAAATTTTACTTGTATGCGAAGGAATTTGTTATTGATAGTGGTTTATTGTTGGCTTATTCAATATAATAGTGTAAACATTAGTTGAGTTGGATCCACAAGGGGACTTCTTTGAAAAGAATTATTGGGTTAAAGAGGTATGTTTTTAAGCATAACACCCTTTTTGGTCTAAGAATTGCAGGATGAGTATAGGATGCAAACAGAGGGAAAGTCATCCTTTGGATTTCCATAATAGTTAAAAACATATTATTAGAAAGATTGGGTTGATTGAAGAATGATCTAGGGTTAACACAAAACAAGGATAGTGCTAATGGAATAATAGTCATGGATAGTGATAATTCACACTTATATCAAATGTGTAGCCTGTAGGGTTATAAATCCTATGTTTAAGATATGGGTAGGGTCTTACTCGAATCTTAAGTTTATAAGAGTGATGTGATAAGCGAGAGCTAATATATCTAGGATAATATTTGTAATGATATATGGTGGTAGTAAGAAAGAGTTGTAAGAGGTAATGAAATAGAAAAAGATATGTTGTTATAACCTAGTGTAATACATGATGCATCAAACATACCAACATAGAGGAGAGAAAAGAGTTAGTGAAATTTAGATTTTTGAAGGCATATTTGTCATATTAACCCCAAGGTTAGAAGTACCCCAAGAGAGAGTTATTATGGGTGGATCACAAGAGGATTAAGTAGAAAAACCTAATTGGACACATTTTGTTGACTTTAAAGATTTGGCAGACCTTGCTAGTGTGGTTCCTATTATTGTTTATCCTAGTAACACAATGCTCCAAAGAAGAATTCCAAATGTGACATCATCTAATGTTAAACCTCTTAATACTTTAATAAAAAAATTGCAAGAAAAATATCATACTAATTGACAATTATATATAGAAATGAAAATAATTATGCATATTTATATAAGAACATAACTTGAACTCGCAATATATTAAATGATCACATTGATCATGATCGATGTAGTTAGCCAGAAATAAGGTTATACTTATCAACCATATTTCATATTTCCAGTCATGAAAAATAAAAAGGAGGTGAGAGATATAATAGAGGTAGAGAGAAAACTTGGAAGAGGTATGAAGGTAATCTAAAGGTGTTATAGGCATATGTGAAGGTGATAATATGAAGGATATCAACAAGTCACAAAGATAGTAAGAAGGCATGCTAGGAAAAGTTAGGGTGATGATATGCACAATGAATCTTTCACTAAGTATGGTCAACTAGCCTAACTTTTCTCCTGGTACATACCTTAACACATTCACTCAAGGAGATTAATGCATCAAAAACTTGCAAAGGTAAATCATTAGTAAGAGTGAAAAATAAGGTGTATGCACTATGTATACTATTTTCACCCTTCTTTTGTACCCCAAGACTTTTGAGTTATTATTTGCTTGTTTTCCTACCCATTATATGTCATGTTGTACACTAATATGGTAATAATTTTATATTTAAAATTATATAAATAAGTAGGTGCATTAGTGCATTTAGTCTATCAATATCATTCTAAATGGTCTAAATAAAATAATTGAATCGTTTGGAGGAGATATTCAATAATTTGAGAAGATCTATATCATTTTTGTTTTATCGAGCATTTAACTTAGCACATAAATTCTCATAGAGTAGCCACACAATTGCAATTCCATGATATTGTTGGACAACATGGGTAAAGTACAAGGGGGGATTAATCCCTAGGAAAACTAGGTAATTTCCTAGGGTGCCAACAATTAGGGAGCTCTAAATTATAGAGTTTTCATTAGGTTAGTCACTTACTTCTCACCAATTATTATTATGGAATTGTAAATATTAATGTTGACATAATAATAATCATAGATAATATAATATTGTAGGCGTATTCCATATAGGGTCAAAAAAATGGTAATGTCTCCCAAAAATATGGATTAAGCCATAGGAAAATAATTGCCTAAGGTGGTATCAATAAGGTTGTGTCAAATTGATAGGAATATTTAGAAGTTGACCACTTAGTGCCCACCAATAATTAATATAGTTGTAATATATTAATGTTGGACACTACCTATTAACAATAATACACTATTAAAACATATTTTGTGTGAGATTAGCAATAGGATAATGTCTTTGGTTTGATAAATGTGCTTTAGATGAAAAATTGCAATGGTTGTTCATGGTGAGTTGTTGTTTAGATATATTAAAGAACATATATATTTGGTATGATTAATTAAGTTGCCTATATATTTTATTGCAAATATCAATTTTTAAGGGTCATTTTTAGATTCCTTTCTTTAGGTATCATTTTAAAAAAATCCGTGAATATTTGTAGAAAATGATGATATAAAATAAAAAAGAAAAATCATTCAAACCATAATATTTTGAGAAATAATCCTTTTTAACCTTAATATTTTATTTGATGTGTTCACAAAAGAACAAATGTCTATTTTTATGCTTAATCATAATGTTTTGAAAGAATCATTCTTAACCCTAATAATATATTGTTAAAAAATCAAATATATGATATTTTTACAAATCGAGTGGGGGTTATTTGTCTTTAAGTATTGCCTAGGGCGCTCAAAAAAATTAATTTGGCCATGTTAAAGTATTGAATTATACTTGGTGTTTTATTTTTTATCTTGTATATTTTACTGAGGAGATTGTTAAATAATAAGGATTTTTTCCTCTTATATGGTGTAAAATACATCGTAAAACAAATCCTAGCTATGTTATTAGGGTTTGAAGGAAGGATATCATTTTCCTATATATTCACATGGAGTTTCAAAAATGGAAGTGAGGTTTTTGGAGCCATAAACTTGAAAAAAATATTCATTGAATTATATTTTACATGTGCTTGATAATTTTGAGATCACTTCAAATTTCTAAGGACTTAAAGGTGCCAAAAAAACTATGGTTTTTATGAAAACATATATTGCATTTTGATGAAATTCAATTTTATAAAAACATCATATTAATATTTTGATTAATTTAAAAATAATAATTTATATTTTAATGACTATGTTTATGAATATATTTATTATATTATAATGGAAAAATAGTCTACAAAATAACAATTGTATTATTCTTTTATTAATATTTAAAAATATAGTTTTAAGTTTTTAAGGTAAAATCGTCAAATTGTAATCCAAAAGTATGAAAATGCAATCAAAAATAAGTTCATCGAAATATTTGGGATTCAATAGCGATAGAATTGTGTTCCTCCTTAGAAGAAAGGATGTTGTCACAAAGCTCTCAATGATGAAGGGATCTTCATGTGTTCCATTAAGTGCAATTTGATTGCTACAAGGAACAGGTTGTCAATGGAGGACATGGATAATAATAACAGGTCTAAGATTTCTTTGGCATTGAAAGAGAAATTAGTCAATAATATTTTAATGGAAGAAGATGATAATGATATTATGGATATCAATACAATAAAATTGAAAATATCTGGCATGAAAATTGAATATTTTGAAGCATTACAACCAAACCCACACTTTAGATTCCCCTTCCTGATTAATGTAAACATTTCCTCCTGCCAACATTTCAACTGTGTCATCCTCATTATGGTTGAGATGAATGTTATAACATGATTTTTAAGTGTGTTTCATGTGCAAAGAATTTTACCTAGCTTGATTCATCAATTTACTAATATCTATTGAAGAGTGGTGCCCTCGGAAGCTTCAAAAGGGATATTTTGTTTGGTCTTCTTGTTACAAGTGAACATCCCCCGAAAGTTAACTACAAGGAAACAACCCATATGAAGGTTTTTTTGGGTTATTATTAAGATTATTCAAGGTATTTTGGGAAGATTCTATGCAGCCACGATAGTTTGGAAAAATTTCAAGAAAATCAGGTCCTTTGGGCAAAGCACTAGGAAAAACATGTTTCAAAGGAGCTAGTCACCTTGCTTGAGGGGTTTTAGATAACTCAGGAAACGTTTTGAGCCTAACCAAAGTTAAAATTTGATTACATTGTACTCTCCTCATGGTCCATGTGCTATATTGGTTCATACTCATTTTAGACTCGGGTGGAAAGTCTACTCACTAGCACATGTTCATGTTGGAAAGTGGAAATGGACTGATAACTCAAATTGTAAGCAGAAAAAACTCTTTAAAATAGCAGGAATGAACTCAATGGGTCCTTCGGAATAAAAATCATATAATTTTTTTCCCCCAAACTCCATTTTTGGGTCAAAAAGGACTTTCTTGGAACATAAGGAACTATTATGTCATTCCTTTGGTTCTCCACTTTGTCGCTTTTTCTGCCTTGGGCCATAAATCAAATTATAAGTTGAATAATATCTTTAAAATTTTGGGAATGGACTCAGTGATCCTTTGGATTCAAAATAATATAATGTTCATCCCCCTAACTCCATTTTTGGGTCGTAGCAAACTTTCATGGAACAAAAGGAATTGTTATGTCGTTCTTCTGGCTCTCTGCTTTTCCATTTTGCTACCTTGGGCCATAAATAAAATTTTAAGTTGAAACATATCTTTAAAATATTTGGGATGAACTTAATGTGTCATTTTTATTCACAATCATATAAGTTTCGGCCCCCAAACTCCATTTTTGGATCAAAGTGGACTTTCGTGGAATAGAAGGAATTGTTTCATCATTCCTTCGGTTCTTCGCTTTGTCGCTTTTTCCACCTTGGGCCATAACTCAAATTTTAAGTTGAATCAGATATTGAAAATATTGGTAATGAACTCATTGGGTCCTTTGGATTCAAAATCATATACATTTCGGCACCCAAACTCCATTTTTGGGTCAAAGCAAACTTTCATAGAATAGAAGGAACTGTCTCCTCTTTGCCTCTTTTTCTGCCTTGGATCTTGAAAGTTTTAGTAATGAACTCAGTTTTTCCTTTGGAGTCAAAATCATATAAGGTTTGGTACCCAAACTCCATTTTTGGGTCATAGTGGACTTTCGTGGAACATAATTAATTGTCTCGTCGTTCCTCTGGTTCTCCGCTTTGAGTACTGTAAAAGTTTCCTAATGGATATGATGAAGTATCATTGGATATTTTTCAAAGGTTTCATCAGTTTCATGATCTTCTTCATCCACAGGCAGATCTCTTCTTCTTTCTCTTCTTCCCTCTCTCTCTGCATTCTAATTCTTCATTGGGAATTGTACATTTTGACTTTTTCATCTTATTCATTTAAGTGACCTTTTAATTTTGCATTGTAAAATATATTTTTAATTAATAAGAAAAATGAATTATATTTCATTCTAAATGGAATATGAAAGGTCACAAGTGGTAGAAATATGAAAATTTAAGTGGTAGGAATATGAAAAGTCATGTGGGAGAAGATGAAGAGTCATATCGTATAAATTGGGAAGGCTTCTCTCCTTTCCAAAGGGTTAGAAATTGTTGATTGATTGTATGTTGTTGATATTTACCAATACTACATTGAGTAATAAAATCTACATTTCTTATACCTATATACTTATGTTCCTCTACTCTCCCTCTCTCTAATTTTCAACTTTGTAAACATGATGATCTTGGAAAACCATGAAAGGTATTGGTGCCTTTGATAAATAAATCAATAGAATTTTTTGTCTATAATTTTTAGTCTTATCATTGTTATCATTGTTGTGTTTTTCTGATTGAATGTGTACCTACTCTAGTTATTGTATGTTACTTTTGTAATCCTACTCACAATAGTAACCCTCTTTCTCCTTATTTCCCCAACTCCACTTTACCTCTCTTCACTGCAAATTCTTCCCTTGTACCTTGTAAAAACACTTATCCACAGGTTTAGTGGATTATTCATGTGTGATCCCTTGTCTGACCGCCACACAAAGCTTTTAGTTAGTTTACATTCAATAATGAGATCCTCCCCATACACAAAAAGGAGGGACTTAGCCCCGTGACCGTTGGTGGAAACCAATAATTTGTACTCTGACAAATTATTTTGCTAACATTTTTTGGCAACTCCGCTAGGGAAATTATTCCCTTTGTGCACCCTTAAAATATCTTTGAAAATATTTTTTTAAAAATAGATTTTCAAAAATCCATAAAAATAAAAAAACTAAAAAAATACCATCTGAATGTTCAAGAGCCTTGTTGTGACCCTATTGAAAAATATTCATTTTCCTAGTTTCATTTATCTCTAATACTCTAAGAAAAAATGGCAAAAAGAAGATTCAGTAGAGAAAATAAAGTAGGTGGAATTTAAATATTTCACAATCTTATGTTCAAGCCTCAAGAACATGAAGATTCATAGTTGTTCCCATACAAATACCCAAATAAGTTCCTGAATATTCACTTGAAGATCCCATTGCAGCATCAGTTGTAGAACCACTATACCTCATTTCTCTGGAAGAAGAAAGAGAAGGAGAACCAAAGGAAGAAGAAGAAAGAATGGTTACACCTCTACCATGGGGACATAACACTGGTCTATTAGCCTTGGCTCCACCACTTCATGAACTTCCAAAAGTATCAAGAAATAGCTTTCCAAAATTATATGGAGATGGAAAGAAATGACCAAGTGATCATAATACAAAAATATTTCATCATATTTTTTGGCATTCCTGGAGTGCAACGTGTAGAGGTTGACATGTGGTTATTTGTGGATTCATTGCATGATGTCGTTGCGGGCTAGTTTTACTACTTTCCGCCACACTCAATTATTAATTGAGATGATATGAAAACTAATTTTGAAGAAAGATTCAAGACTGCAAAAGATGTTTATGCTCTCCTTGCTCAACTTACGCAGATGAAGAAAGAACCACAAGATTCCATGCGATATTTTGTAGCAAAATTCAATAAGTTGATCAACAATATTCCCATTGAAGTTCATCCTACTATGAAAAATCATAAAAGGTTCTTCGTGAATGCCCAGTTTCCTGAAGTTATTTTCATGTTACAGAGAGCACAACCAAATAATCTGGACAATACTCAAGAACTTTCCATTTATGTGGAAGATGTAAGTTTGGTAGGGATTTGCATAGAAAAAATACTAATAAACACTCAATATAGTCATGTGGGATTGTATTACATATATAGTTGTTAAATCAATCTATAAAATAGCAAATAACCATAAACAAGAAATCCCTAAGATTCCTCAACAAACTCCTTACTATGTGAGTTATTATAACTCACTATTATTTTCCACACACATTAATATATTATAGTGTACGCACTAAATAGGATATTTCCTAACATTCCCCCTTACTGGGAACATGGGAGAAAAACACCATCTTCAACCAAGCAACATGTTGCTCCGTAGCTTGCATATGGTGTTGATTCTCAATACTAACTATGGTAACTACATCATCCATGAATAGGGGCCCATCAACATATCTAGGTGAATACATGAATTGGGACCCATCAACCAATCTAGATGAATACATGAATTGGGACCCATCAACCAATTCACATCAACCGTCTAGTCAATATGGTCAAGAACACTTCCTGTAATAGTATCAATGGTAAAAATCTCCACATCATCATCATAACAAGGAAAAATAGAAACTATACTACCCACAAAAACAGGGAAGCTCTTTTATTATTATTCATCACACACAAAGCAAAAGGTGTCACTAAAGCAGTATGTGGCCTCTAAGGTAGTGACGAACTCGAGGACGTTGATCATCTTCCTACCTCTGTTGCCTCCATCCTCCAATAAGAAGCTGCTAACTTAGCAAATTTGGACTTTTACCCTCATTAGTTTCCACATTGTACTTTATTTTATTTCCCGCTGCAATGTGGAACACAACTTTTATTACGATGTCAGGTTACACCGAAAATGCATCCATGAGGGAAAAAAATTGACAGATTTTTATAATTGAAGACAAAATACTTTTAAAACCTTTCATAAAATACTATATAAAAATGATGTACAAAAATGACTCTAGACATAGATTTTAATCGTTGTTTATAAACGAAACAATCTAAACCTATCATATATTTAAAAATGGTGACACTTTAGCAAATATCATGGGCTCGTTGATAATAATGAAGCTACCCTAAAGTTATAACCTATAAACATAGACCTCGTGACATTTGTAGTTGAACCAAACTAAAATATGTCTTATGGAAAATCGAGCTCCATGACTATCTTCACATGTCCTCCCATATTTCTTTTTTTTGTTTTCATCTTTGTTACGCAGGTCACCCTCACCCTGCCAATTGGAAAGTCTATCATAAATCCAACGAATAAAGAGAGATCCCCTTCCATTTCTAATGGGAAGGAAAACAACAACACGTGTGAAAGAAATACATCTATTTCAAGTGGCAATGACTCGGTCATGCATGAAAATCAGGAAGAATTGATTCAAATCATGCCCAGGAAAGAGTGGATCCACGCTCAGGTAATAACCAGTGATCTAGTTGGTTCCAATGCATGGAACAACTGTCAAACGTGAATACAGTATGTGATGGATGCAGGGCCGACTTAAAGGTCGGGAGTGCCCTAGGCAATAGTTTGAGTGGGCGCCCTCCTCAAAAATTTATTTAATATAATTTTTTCCATAAAGTAAATAAATAAAATATGTCTATATTTTTGTATTTTTAAATTTACATCATGGTTATGATAAAATAATAATAAAAATATATTATTAAATTATCACGGAAGGATGAAAAATATTCTGTGGATGAAAAACATTAGTCATAGGAGATGCTCATAATGCAAAAAATACAATGCTCCTTACAAATCTGATTTAGCCATATCAAGTAGGTGATAGGAACTCTATCCTGAAATAAAACACCATTTTTTTTTGCAAAGAAGCAAAAATGTTTTTGTAGCTCCCATGGTTTTGTGAAGAGTCATAGTTGGACCAGACCTACGGATTCCTCCATAACAAAATAATAATAAAATTTCCCAAAAAATTAAGAATAGAAAATCAAATACTTTTTTCCTTGAATTATACTCACCTCTACTAGATACACTAGCAACATTATAAAAAAATACATTAACCTTTTTGTAGAACAAATTACACACCTACATAATCTGGAGCTACATCAGAGAATGGGTAACAATACCAAAAAAAATCACGTGTGCTTATAAATATGTGATATTTTCTTTTACTTGCAAAAATATTACAAAACTTTTTTATGTGTATGCATTAAATTTATGTTACTATACAATAGTATCTATAAATGGCTTGATCAATATTAAGTCTTTAGAAAAAATATTTTAAAGTGAAGTTCTAAAATTAACCTACAAAAAGGAAATTTTTGGATTCAGGTGCCCCCTGACTACTGGCGCCCTAGGCAACTGCCTAGTTTGCCTAAGGCTTAATCCCCCTCTGGATGGATGTTGAAGCAGAGGCATTCTTTATACCTAATCAAGGAAACTTCAAACAGGCTTAGATCTGAAGCGTAAAAATAAAAAAGATGCAGTGAAAAGGCGCTCTTGTATTTATTATGGATGGAGATATATTCCGCGCTTCTACAGGCCTAAATGCATTTGTTTCTAAGATCAACAACAACCTTCCAAGTGAAAATAGGCTCCACCATGTTGAGTTGTGCAATAGAATTCTCTAGAAGCAAAGTAGACCTTGGTCTCTGTAGAATATAAGAGCTGAGTATTAATTGTGATAAGGCACAACCTTAGTTTGAATAAGATAAGCAGTCATGGTGTTTGTAAAGTTATCAAGCTCTTCATTGCCAAAGTTAGAATGCCACCAGAGTCCTTTAATGTAGCCGTGTTAAGCTCATGAGGAAACTCATATATTCTCTTAGAATCCTACAGCTCGGATACCAAATGTAATTTTGGCAGAGATTTCACAACATAAATACTAATAAACACTCAATATATTCATGCGGGATTATATTACATATATAGTTTTCGTTCAAGCTATAAAATATCAAACAACCATAAACAAGAAATCCGTAAGATTCCGCAACAAACTCCTTACTACATGAGTTATATCTCACTACTATTTTCCACACATAATATTATAGTGTACGCTCTAAATATGATATTTCCTAACAGAAGATGACTTGATCATGTCAAGAAAGATCTAGACTCATTCAATGAAGGAGAAGGCCCAGAGTTCTAAAGATAAAAGAGCTGATCCATTGCTGCAAAAGTTGTCCAATTAGTTGACAATTTTGAAGAAGGAAGTTTCCCAACATGTATCATAAAAAAAAATAGAACCGAAATCAAATTGTTAGAGCACTCTAAAGGCTTGTCTTGGAAGCTCCATTGCTTAATGCAACATGTGGAACCGATGAAGATGAAGGAGAAAAAATTTCTGAATCAGAAGATGACAAAGAAGAGGAAGATGAATGTGCTAGGATTGGGTATTTTCAATACTCATCGAATGATGACTTTGAAGAATCCACTGATAGATACTCCTATGCAGTGTTCACACGATCACAAACAGGGAAAGGAACCTCCTCTTCTACTGCCCAAGCTAAGTGTTTAGATCCTCAAATGGTGAATCTATAAAAACAACTACAAAAGGAGGATCATCGTTATCTTCTTCCATGGGGACAAGTAAGAAGAATCCTGAGACTACCTCATTCAAGACTCCTTATGCCTCTCTAGGTAAGTCTCATTCAACTTCTCTTGAAAAATATTATATTGATCCTAAGAATGCAAACCATACTCTTATCAAAACTGTCATTATTCCCAATGTGTTTACCGCTTCTCCACCTTTTGACATCATTGACCATTGTAAGAAAGACAAAATTCAGATTTATGATTTTGAGTACTTGAGAACTCATCCCAAGTAATTTGATAGGCTCATATAGTTTATCAAAGGAAGTAGTTCAGTTTCATGTACCAAGAATGCCACTTCCGAAGAACTACCTCCCGCTCCTCATATCACTCCTCATAACCTTCTTATTTTGCACCCTCCACTTGTGGGAAAATTGAACCTTTCTATCTAGACTTATTCGTCAATGGATACAATCTAAATAATTGCATTATTGACTCTGATTCCTCAAACTATTTCGTGCCTATAAATGTTGTTAAAGCTCTCTCTCTCTCTCTCTCTCTCTCTCTCTCTCTCTCTCTCTCTCTCTCTCTCTCTCTCCTCCTACTAATGGTTATTATTACTCCATAGAAACCAAAGAAGTACCTCTTGTTTTCCAGGTCAAGGATGCTCAAAGAGCATTTGCAAATATTTCAGACAAGAATATCATGATGAAAATTCTTGTAGCGGACATGTCAGCCTCATATGGTATGTTACTAAGTCAAAACTTTTGTCGAGATGTTGGGGGAGATATACAAATATATTGTTCACATGCCACCATTCCGGTCAATGGAAAGATGAATAAACTCCTCCCCATCAGGAAAAATGAAATACACCATTTATAAACCAGATGATCCAAGGGTAGATATCCTATTTTAAAATTCAAGGGATTAAAACTTTTTCATAGCCTCAGAGGAATATGTTGAGTTTCCCATGTTGATAGAGGAGTATCTAAGTATGAAAGAGTCGATCAGAAAGCATCATGATGATCTAATAGAACCATAAATTGAAATCTTGTACTTCTCACTGAATGAGGGTGTGAATGTAGTTTCTCTACTTGGTGGTGATGATGGTCATGTAAGTCTTGACTTGCAACAAAGCAATTTTGAGGTAATGAACATTGTAGAGTAAGAAGGAGTGATGTCAAGCAACTTCTTATCAGGGATTTCAATGTTTCCAATCATGTTCTCAATTTTCAGCATGAATTTTCATTCAATGAGTATGTATGTGAATACAAAGATTTCTATCTCCTATTGGGAGAGGATGACTCCTTCAAAAAAGAATGCATGAACGAAAAATATTCTTAAGCCTCTTGAAATTGAATCTATCCAAGAAAAGGATGAATTCATCATGGAAATGGACTCCCTAGTTCATGGTGTTTGAGATTGGGAAGATGGAAATCTAGATATTTCAGCCCCAACCTTGTACTCATTCCCCTTTCATGAAGATGGATGCCTATTCAATGAAGGATGGATAGATAAGACAGTGTTTGATTACCCCAAGGCTGATTCCATTGAAGATGGTAACCCTCTCAGTAAGAAATATATGAACAAAAACATTCTTGAATCTTTCAAAGATGACTCAACCTAAAGAAATATTGTTTTCATGATGAAGTTGGATTTTGAGGCTCAAAATGAACAAGATAAAAAAGGTTATGTTTTCCATTCTTCATATCTGACCTCACACCCATTTTCATTCTAAGAGGATGAAACATTTTGCAAGCCACACCACATGGAGCATAAGGTCAAGAATAAGTTGGTTTGTGTGAAATAAGACAGTTTGGAACAAATTGTAAACATAGAACACCATAAGGATTGTGATAGTGTTGAAACTCTTAAAACATCTGTTGAGAACCAGCTTGTGGAAATAGTGGTCAAGAAGTAAATGACAAGTGAATTTCTAATACCCATCATAGATCATGAGCCACATTAAGGAAGAAAAAATCCAAGTATGATTGAGGCTCATTCTTGCAGTAGTGAAGGAAAATCGGCAATTGGAATGGACTTGGAAATGAATGAGAAGATGTAGTTCCCACTATATTTTATCTCTATTCCTAGGATCTATTGGCTCATCTGAGTAGTTTGGTTATTGCATATGAGACATTTGCTATTTGATTAGGTTATATTCTTATTAGCTATTTCTACAATTATCATCATATGGTATATGACATTCTTATTTTGACAAGGCACTATTGATAGACTATTTGATATTCATGATCTTGGATATTTCATGTTTATTAAAGATGATGATATTGTGATGATTGAGACTTGATATATTATGATTCTATATGCATTTTATTGATGATCGTGATTTTGAGTTATATATTATTGGATCATGTTTCGATGGTAGATAGATGTGGCAACAATCTTATTTAGTTGATATAGTATAGTCATTTTTCATTATGATCTATATTGATATTTTATCATGTCGAGCATATTTGAGATTTGTCTTGAGTGTGCAAGATTTCAGGTTACACCACTTGGCGAACATGGGACTCAGTGGTAGCACTACCAAAGATGCCTAAGCCATCTTGTTGAACCCTTTCTCTTACCTTGTTGCATTTTGGCTATTGTTTGACAATTGTGGAATTTGGTGGACTCTTGCATGTGAATTTGATTTATTCATATTGTTATCTTATTAACCTTGAGCACCATGGTAAAATTAATTTTACTTCATTTCTCACCTAATTTGGATTTCTTTATGCTAATGTGGTCAATATGGATGATTTGTATTATGCAGTGATTTATTGTCTTGAACTTGTTTAGGGATGTCTTGGGAGTTGCTAATCCATTTTTATGGGGACCATTCCTCACCTTGATTTTCTCATTCAACCCCAAATCCAAAATTTGATCTTTAAGGGAATTTTTTAAGGCTTGTATTAAAAGGTAAGGGTCTCCTTTACCTTAAAAATAGTCAATGGGACCTAACCTATGGGTGGGGGAAGCTTTTTGTGAACCCAACAATCCTCATCCTCACTCGACCCTCTCACAAGTCACTATCTAAATCTTATTCCCTTGTCTCACATGGGTGACCTTGGCATTTTGTGTGGGCTTTGGGGGCTAATTTAGATTTTTCCCCCTTTTTGCATTTATTATTTTTGGGAATATGGAAAGTGACTTGGGTGACATGGAGTTTTTTCTTAGTTAGAAGGGTAACATATGTCACCATCCCATGGGTTTGTGAGATGGATACTTTTCCTATATCTTGTTTCAATTTTGATGTTTTGGGGATTTTTGGTGGAGAACTTTGGAGGGGATCTTGAGGATTCAAATAACTAGGAGCTTGAGGACTTCTTCTTGGAGTGTGAGGTAGGTCTCACACCTCATTTTATTTTGGATTAACTTGTTTTTAAGTGTGTGGATGTTATGGTTGGTAATGGATTTGATTTGTGGGTTGGTTTTGGGATTTCATTGTAATTGAGTGTTTGCCTTGTTTTGAATTTTATATCTTGGTTTTCTTTTCTCCTCCACTCCAAGGGGGGTTTGGATTTTGAATGGATTTTTGGAATGGGATGGGACCCTTATTTTGGGTAAGTCATGAATTTTTTATCATCACTCCCTTCCTTAGGGGAAGTATGAAGCATTCCCATTTGGTTTGGGAATCCCTCCTATCATTGCTAAGGAAACTTGCAAGGCTTGAAGATCCTTGGCAAGGAGGAGATAATTGAGGTATAAGTGTTGGGAAATTTTGATGATTCTTGAAGATACTACTTGGAGGATGTTTTGGCACTCTTGATATTTTATATTTGGAATTATGGCGATCCTTCACCCCTCTTCCCATTCCCACTATTTCTTGGCTTCTTAGTGGATCTGGTATTTTTTTTTAGTTACATTTTTTTCATCTCTTATCCATCCTTGTTTAAGTGCTTTGAAAAAAAATTTACCTTGGCATATTTGTGTAGCATGTTACACTTGTTTCCCATGGGCTTGGGGGAGGCTAGTATGCTCTTTCTTTGGAAAGAAGGCTTGTGATGATGCCTGTAGGTTGGGAGGAAAATTGGGCCTTTGTGTTATGGTGCTTGGAGCTTGATTGATGTGAATATTGGAGCTTCTTTGTGGATTTCATTTGAAGGGTTGATTAGCTAGAAAGATGCCCAAAAATTCAGCATTTTGCTCCCATATTTGTGAGGCTTGTTATACTTGAATTTTAGTAAGATGATTTTATTTTTAGTGGGAGTTGTGGAATGTATGTCTCTCTTGAAATGAAAGTTGTAAAGTGTAGACTATGAGTTTGGAAGGATTATTTTTCATTTGTATTGTATGGGACCTATAAAAGGATTTTTTCTTCTCAATATCTCATTTCTTTTCTGAAGGTTATTTCCTCCTTTTATGAGTTACGAAAGTGATGAAATAGTGAGTATGTTTAAGTTGCAAGAAAGTTGTATATCTCATTTTATTTTATTAGTTTCTTTTTTGAAAAAGAAAAGATTTTACTCCTTGTTAATTCATTGCTTTATCCAAATATTATTCTTCTTTTTATGAGTTTGAAAAAATATAATTTTTCTATTACATTGATTGAAATTTCAGCCTCAAAATATAAAGAGAAAAGTGGAATCTCAGTTTTGTAATAGCTTTTCGAAAATTTATTTTGAACATTAATACAAGTTTTATTATATCTTCTTCTTGAAATGAATCTTGTATAAAATAATGTAAATAAGAAAATGTTGTTATTTAAGCACCTGTAGATTATGATAGTTTGTAAATATATTAAACAAAGGAATTAAAATAAATCTACCTTACTCATTATAGGAGATTAATATACTTTTTAGATATATGTGTTTTATATAATCAGTAATCACATTTTGTAAACATGTGTGTTTTACTGATATTTTGTTCATGTTGGAAACCACACACACATACATATATCAATTTTTATATTAAAAAACTTACGATGGGTGGAAGGGATGCAGCCTAGCTGCGCACCCCTACCCCCAATACTGTGGCTCTTCTCATGGTAGCGTGGGCACGATCCACACCATTGACGCCTCACATGTTATGTGCCTCCCACCACACCCAAGGCAAGTCACCTCTTGTTATTTCATACCCTTGGGGCTTTGACCAAACTACACACCGTCCCTTACACCCTCTCCTCCAACACACCTTGTCCCCTCTTCACAGAAAATATGCCCCACCTTACCTCCTTGTATAGTTTTCACCCTACTCCTTGTAGTTACAACACAAAATAAAATAAGGGGTAGAAAATCTAACCATATACACCAAATCAAACCAAGGAAGTTGAATCCTCCCTTCTTTCTCCATTGTTACCTTACGTTGACTTACCACAACTAAGTATATGAGAAAAGAGAAAATAAAATAAGAAAATAGGAAAATTAAAAAATGGAGATCTATTATGAAATTTAGGGTTGACCATTCTCCCTTGCCCTAGGAACCAACGGCCTAGATGCCTTTGATCTAAGGATCCATATTTCATCTTTAATTTATTTGCTTATTTTCCCATTTGGCCTTAGTCGACCCCCATTTTGAATTAATATTTTTAGTTATAAATGTTTATATCAAAGTTTATGGGTGAGGAAATTTAACTATAACACACCTCAATGGGTGGGTAGAGTGGTTAGGCTACTAGTTGCTTTAGTTTGTTCCTCCTAAGCTTAGCCTATATAATTAATCCTTTAGTAGGGGATATTTATTTATTTTTATTTGTTGGTTTTGTTGATAGGTGGGCATGGGATTCATTTACATGGCCCAAATTGAATTACATGACCCTTCTACTAACGATATCTTTGCTTAAATTTTCAATTAATAAAACAAATAATTAAGATGTAGCGAACTTAATATTCAAAAACCAGAATACCTTAGCAAAGGTAACCACGACCCTACCATTATTTACCAATGTGAGCCTTACGTTTTTATTTTTTGGAACGATGAAATAGGATTGGAACCATACCAAATTCTTTAATGAAAATTTTCCAACCCATGGTTTTCGTCAAACTCAAACCGTCGACCACAGTTTTCAGAAACCTCAGCTACATTAAAAAATTAATATCATCATTAATCTTTTGTTGTGATGGCTTAGCGAAGAGGAATAATAATGAATTAGTATTTTTAACAATGCACAAGACTTAACAAAAAAATCCACATTAGGAATCCATTGTGTTGTTTTATTGTAAATTTTATTGGGTTAATTTTTGGGGTATTATAGCTGGTATCAGAGCTCTGGTTTCAACACCAGACGCTCTAGGGATTAGTAAAATCAATTTAATCATGTTGAAATTATTAACTTAACCTTTTTACACAGTGAGAGTTATTTGAGGGCTCTGGGATGTAGGTCACCTATGTTAGAGCCACATGTTGTAGTTTTTGGACCACAGATACTAGAGGTTTCACAACAGATGATGGGGGTTTTACAGTAGCACCTTATTGCATAGTGAGAGTTGTTTGAGGAGGTATCTCATCCAGAAGAGGGTACACAGCCATCCGAGGGTACACACTTGGTGACACATCAGCAGGACTCACAGAGACGAGATATGGCCCATAGTTCATCAGTTCATTTTCAGAGAGTGGTCACTCTTCACTAGAGCCACTCTCATAGTATTGAGGGACCACCAGTGTTAGGATGACCATGTTCACCAAATAGGGAGATGGTTGAGCACCATTGGCATGATCGCAACACATGAAATGTTATCAAAGACCTTCTTTGATTGCATCCACCCACTTACAGAGGAACTATTAATGGGTTTGGGTCTGAATCATGGCTCCTAAGTTTTGATAGTTGATTTGGGCTTCACCCATAAGAAATAAACGTCAAGGCTAGAATTTTCATTCACCTCCTCCAAGATGCACTAGGAATTTGGTGAAGGAATGAGGAGTAGAAGCTCCATATGACTTGAGATTCAGTGGCATGGGAGATGTTCAAGGAATGTTTCAAAGCCTGATATATGTCTGAGAATTTTTTTCAGAAGAGGATAGATGAGTTTCATGACCTTCGTCAAGGGTTTAGGCACAATGGCACAGTATGAGTCACGTTTCTTGGATCTTCTGCAGTACATTGACTACCTTCAAGATGAGAAGCTACATGTGAATAGGTTCATCAAGGGCCTACATGTGTATCTAGCCAGTGTATTTAGGATGTTGTCTCCTGTGACATTGGAAAAGGCAGTGGAGAAGGCCTATTTGGCATAAGATAATAGGTGCAAGGCCCAAGAGTACCATGACAGGACCAGGATTCGAATACAAGAGTGGGTATAATCTTTCCATGAGTAGAGGGTACAAGGTACAACTCTACCACCTAGAGGAGGATTTAGGCCTTCACAGTTAGCTCCAAGACCCCCACCACACACTGAGAGCATTCTCAACACTATACACACTAGTAGCAGAGGGATAGACCCACGCAATATATGTAGAGAGCTAGAGGCAGAGGAGGATTTGGATTTGGTAGGGCTAGGAGGTAGGGTAGTCAGTAGGTGTAGTAAACCTATACATAGGAGTCTGTCAGAGCACGTCCAGTAGGGTCTGTATACCAGAGCACAGGCACTACTCCCACATATAGAGAGTCACCAGGTTGTTATATTTTTGGGGGCCTTGATCACTATGATCACCTTTATCTGCATAGACTCTCCTTCACTGATAAGTAGAAGGCCCCTATTTTAGATCAAATAGTAGTAGATGTGGGATAGGTTCATCATGTTTATGCAACAGTGGATAACCACAAGTCTGAGCATCAAGACTACAGGTATTACCAGGGGTATTTATATCTCTATATTATTTCTCTAGAGAATATAATTCCTTTACATCACCATCTATAGTGGAAATGTGTGGGATAGTGGCATCTTGGCAGCCAAATAGTTGGCAGGTTGAGTTGGCCTCTAGGGCCAAACTCACAGTGGAAACCTACGTGGAGAGTTTTGTACTTGATTTGGGTGTGTTCTCCACTACCTTAGACCTTCATGTGTTACCTTTAGGATCCTATGAGGTTGTTTTGACCAAGGATTGGCTTGAGTATCATCGGGCCAAAGTGAATTGTAGGATTAAAATCATCGAGTTTCATGATGGCCTTGGGAGTTTAGTTGTGATTCCTAGTATGCAAAAGCCTATCTCCTTGTGTTTAATCTCTACTAAGAAACTCAAGTGAAGAATGCCTACGGGTTGTTATGTTTTTTTATCATGATTAATGATCGATCAGAGGGCACTCTAGGTTGTTCACCACTAGATGAGAATTCTGTGTTGAGGGAGTTTACAGATGTGTTTTCGAGTGAGCTTCCTAGATTACCACCATGTAAAGAGGTGGATTTCACTACAGACCTGGTACCCGGGGTAGCATCAATTTCTCAAGAAACTTATTAGATGATGACTCCAAAGCTCCATGAGCTCAAGATTTAGTTAGAAGAGTTGTTGGAGAAGGGTCTTGTCCACCCTAGTGTGTCTCCTTAGGGGGCACTAGTGATTTTTGTGAAGAAGGATGGGTTCCTTCAACTTTGTGTTGATTTCAGACAGATTAATAAACTAACGGTGAAAAACCGTTATCCCCTTTCGAGGATTGATGATTTATTTGATCAAATGAAGGGAGAAAAAATTTTCTTCAAGATTGATCTTCATTCAAGGTACCACCAGCTACACATTATAGATGCAAACATTCATAAAACAGTTTTCTACACTCGATATGGGCACTATGAGTTCATCGTAGTTACTTTTGGTTTGACCAATGTTCTAGCAGTTTTCACGAGCCTCATGAATGGGGTTTTCAGGACTTTCTTGGACCACTTTTTTTTAGTGTTACTTGATGACATATTCATTTACTCTCATTTAGAGGAGGAACACGAGGAACTTTTAAGTTAATGCTTCAGGTTTTGAGAGAGTAGATACTTTATGGGAACCTATAAAAGTGCAGTTTCTTTTAGTATGAGATTTGATACTTAGGGAACATCATTTCTATTGAGGGTATTTCAATAGATTCCTCAAAGATATTTGTCATTCTTGACTGGTTGGCACCTACTTCAGTGATAGAGGTGAGGATTTTCATTGGTTTGGAAAGCTATTACCATAATTTTGTATAGAAATTCTCTAGGATTGATCATCCTATCACTTCTCTTCAATGTAAAGGGAAGAAATTTATGTGGTTAGAAAAATGTGAGCATGATTTTTAGTTACTCAAGGAGTGATTGACAACAACACCTATTTTAGTAGTTCCTGATCTGACTAGAGATTTTGTAGTTTGTATCGATGCTTCCTTGGAGGTACTTAGAGCAGTACTCATGCAAGAGCGGCGTATCATTGCATTTGAGTCATATAAACTCAAATCCTATGAGATTAATTACCCTATCCATGACCTTGAGCTTGTAGTAGTGGTTCACGCCATTTTTCGTTGGAGGAACTTTCTTTTGGGTAGGCCATTTGTCTTAAGGAAGATTCATCAAATCTTACAGAACATCTTCTCAAAGCTGAACCTCAACACCCATCAACAATGTTAGATGGAGTTCTTGTGCAAGTATGACATGGATATTCAATATGTTAAGGGGAAGAATAATTTCATCACACGTTCCTTAAGTAGAAAATGACATACAGTTGTCGTTATGACTCTACAATCAGATATTTTGGGCAGGATAATTCAATACCTTCCAGGGGAAAAATTTTTATGAGGGTGTTAAATAGATGTTTGAGTCTCCGAGTTCTTTAGAGGGAAGGTATGTAGGATGTATCTTAGAGGTATATGGTCTTTTATGTTTTCAGAGGTGCGTCTATGTGCTTAAGTCAAGAGATCTTCACAGCTTCATTATTTTAGAAGCTCATCGAGCCCCATATGTAGCCCATCCTAGAGTGAAGAATATGCATGCTAATCTTAGGGATTTGTTTCTATTGGCCAGGACTACACCGGGATATAGAAAACTTTGTAGCTCATTGCCTTGAGTGCTAGAGGGTCAAGGCCAAACACTCTCATCCCACAGGACTTTTGTATCCCCATGATATTCTCGAGTGGAAATGGGATGTCATATCTATGGATTTCATTGTTGGTCTTCCCATGTCATCATATCATCATGATGCTATCATGGTCACAGTGGAAAAGTTGACCAAGGTTTCTCATTTTTCACCAACCAAGGTCACTTACAATGCAGTTCGTAATTGCTAGAGTATTTCTTGAAGATATTGTGAGGCTACATGGGATTCCAAAGACTATCATTAATGACTGGGATACTATTTATACTTCATATTTCTAGACTTCTTTTCAGACTGCTTTGGGAACTCATATCAATTTCAGTTCAACTTACCACCTAAGGAAAGATGGTCAGATGGAGAGGATTAATTAGGTGTTAGAGGATATATTGAGGATGTATGTTATGGATTAGAAAAAGAAGTGGGAGGCTTATTTGTATCTCGTTGAGTTTTCCTATAATAATAGTTATCAAAGCTCCATTGGCATGGTCCCTTATTAGGCCTTGTATGGGTGGCCTTGTAGGATAGCATTGATTTGGGATAGATTAGACAACAGGGTTTGTTCTTGGGCCAACATTTTCCTTCAGGGTATGGAGCAGCAGGTCATTTTGATTAGACAACATCTTGAGAAGGCACAAGCACGCCAGAAGGTGTATGCAAATACTAAGAGAACTAAGCATCACTTTGTAGTTGCTGACAAGGTATTCTTGAGGGTATGGTCCCACAAGATCCCAATCCATTATGGAAAGGGTTCTAATATTTCACCTCACTTTATGGGGCCATTCAAGATCTTGGAGGTCATTAGTCTTGTTGCCTACCATTTAGCCTTGTCATCATGCCTAGCTTGAGCCCATGATGTATTTTATGTTTCAGTTTTTGTAAGTATGTACCAGATGTTTCTCATGTATTGGATTGGTTGGCCTTACAGGTGGAGGATGAAGGATAGTGGAGATTGGAACTCGTGTGTGTCATAGAGCATAGGAGATTATCTCTTCGGGGGTGAGAGATGTACCAGATTAGAGTCTAGTGGGACTGATATGATGAGATAATAGCTACTTGGCAGGATGCAACTCCATTCTGGACAAGATACCCCTACCTCTTCTAGTGACTTCCCGGAGGAAGTCTAATTCTAGTAGAGGGGGATGTAGTTCCCAAATTTTCTCTCTCTTCCTAGGATCTGTTGACTCATCTAAGTAGTTTGATTATTTCATATGAGACATTTTATACTTGATTATGTTAGATTTTGATTAGTGCACTTGCTACGATTATCATAATATGGTATATGACATTCTTATTTTGACAGGGCACTATTGATACACTATTTTATATTCATAATCTTGGATATTTCATGTTTATTAGAGATGATGATATTATGATGCTTAAAATTTGATAGATTATGATGGTATATGGAGTTTACTGATGATCTTGATTTTGAGTTATATATTGTTAATATTGGATCATATTTTGATGTATCGATGGTAGATATATGTGGTGAAAATATTATTTAGTTGGTATATTATAGTCATTTTTCATTATTATCTATATTGATATTTTATCATGTTGAGTAGATTTGAGGTTTTCCTTGATTGTGCAAGATTTGCAGTTACACCACTTGGAAACATGGGACTCAGTGGTAGCACTACCAAAGATGCTTAAGTCGTCTTTCCTGAACCCTTTATCTCACCTTGTTTCATTTTGGTTGGCCATTATTTATAATTGGGAAATTTTGTTGATCATTATATGTGAATTTGATTTATTCATTTTGTTATCCTTCCTAACCTTGAGCACCATGGTAAAATTTAATTTTACTTTATTGCTCACTTAATTGGATTTCTTTGTGCTAATGGGTTCATTTGTGATGATTTTTGTTTTGGGGTGTTTTAGTGTCTTAAAATTGTTTAGGGGTGTCTTGGGAGTTACTAAGAAATTTTGCGGGACCATTCCTCACCTTGATTTCCTCATTCAACTCTCAAATCCCTAAATATGAACCTTTAAGGGGCATTTTTGAAGGCTTGTATTAAAAGGGAATGGTCTCCCTTTACCTTAAAAATAGTCCCTGGGACCTAACCCATGGGTGGGGAAAGATTTTTTTGAACCGAAAAATCCTTTTTCTCACTCCACCATCTCTCAAGTCACCATCTAAATCTTCTTCTCTTGTCTCACATGGGTGACCTTGGGATTGTTGTGTGGTCATTTGGGGAGCTAGTTTGGATTTTGTTCCACTCTTGCATTTATTATTTGAGGGAACATGGAAAGTGACATGGGTGACTTATGGATGGGTTTGCTTAGTTGGAAGGGTGACACATGTAACCCTCCCATGGGTTTGTGGGATGGAGATTTTTCCTATATCTTGCTTGAATTTTGATGTTTTGGGGATTTTTGGTGGAGAAATTGGGTGGGAGCTTTGGGAGCTTGAGGAGACAAAGTTGTAGGAGCTTGTGGACTTGTGCTTGGAGTGTGAGGTAGGTCTCACTCCTTATTTTATTTTGATTTAGAAAACTTACTTTGCATGTGTGTGGATGTTGTGTGTTTGTAATAGTTTAGATTTGTGGGTTGGTTTTGGGATTCTTGTTGGTTTTTGAGTTTTTCATTATGTTTTGAAATTTTTTTATCTTCATTTCTTTGCTCCTCCACTCCATTGGGGTGTAGATTTGGAGTGGGGATTTGGGAATGGGAGGGGACCGTCATCTTCATGGATTCTTGGGGAAGCCATGAATTTTTTTCTTATCACTCCCTTCCTTAGTGGAAGTAGGAGGCATTCCCATTTGGTTTGCAAATCCCCTCCTATCCTTGCTAAGGAAGATTGCAAGGCTTGAAAAGCTTTATTAAGGAGGAGTTATAAGGATTGGGAGTTTGTGATGATTCTTGGAGATACTCTTGGAGGATATTTTGAGCACTCTTGGTATTACATATTTTGGTACTTTTTGATCCTTCTCTTCTCTTCCCATTCCCATAGCTTCATGTTGTTTTTGGTGGATTTGGATTTTTCTTGTTGCCTTTTTTTCTCTTGTCCATCCTTGTTTAAGTATTTTTAAAGCTTTGTTTTCCCTTGGAATATTTTGTGGCATGCTACACCTCTTTCCCATGGGCTTGAGGGAGGATAACATGATCTTACTTTGGGAAGAAGGCGTGTGATGATGCCTATAGGTTTGGAGGTATATCATTCCTTTGTCTTGTGGTGCCTTAAGAATGATGAATGTGAAGATTGGAGTTTCTTTGTGAATTTCATTTGGAGGGTTGAATAGTTGGAGAGATGCTAAAAAATTTGGGTATGTTGTTACCTTATTTTGGAGGCTTGTTATACTTGCATTTTAATAGTTATTTTCTATTGTTAGTAGGAGTTTTGAAATGTATCTCCCTTGAAATTAAAGTTGTAAACTTTGGACTATGGGTTTGTAAGGATTTTTTTCATTTGTATTATATGGAAACTATGAAAGGATTTTTGTTTCTTAATATCTCATTTCTTTTCTTAAGGTTGTTTCCTCCTCTTATGAGTTATGAAAGTGATGAAATAGTGAGTATGTTTGAGTTGAAAGAAAGTTGTAAATCTCATTTTATTTGATTAGTTTCTTGTGTGAAAAAAAAAACTCTTTGTTAATGCATTTCTCTATCCAAATGTTGTTCTTGTTTTTATGAGTTTGAAAAATTAAACAAAAAAAGAATTTTTTTGTTACATTGGTTGAAAGTTTAGCCTTAATGGTGTCCCAAAGTTTCACCCTGAAGTTTGGGACTACCCCTTTTTAAAAAACAATTATGTTTAAAATAATGGGTCGTCTTGTATTTTTATTGCCTGAAGTTGTCTTCATTACATTAAGATATTCCCAGTGAATCATATGATCCAATTTTGACAAATACCCACATGCTAAAAATCATTTTATCCCTCCGTCAAGTTTTGTCTGTGAGAATTTTATTTAATTATTTATTAAATAAATAAAGTTTCGTTTAAAGTGAATTGTGTTGTAGTTAAACCATGTTGAATTTTTTCATGCTAGTATTCCCGTATCTCAATAGGGTTTTCACCAGGAATGACTTCAGAACAATTGTCTGCAACTTCTGGCAACGTTTTTGTTTTTATTTAATTCTTTTTGCATTTGTTTTCGGTTTTCTCTACAGTCTATGTGTTAAATTCCCCTTCATCCATTCTTTGTTCCGTATATTTTGTTTAATTTCCTGGAACATCTGGAAGTCATCCATGGCCTCAGCAATGGAAGGAATTAATCATAGAGTGCTAAATTCAAACTGAAAAAAGAAGAATTCAGGTAAAATAAGCTTCTCCCATACAAGTTGCACTTTTTGGGATAATAGATCTAAGTTGCCAATGGAAATTTTGGTAGTGGTAGGAAAGTGGGAATTTCATGCCTTCCTAGTAGGTTACTTTTTCCCATCAATTCAAATCACTTAAGCTGCCAATGAGAATTTTAGAGGTGGCAAGCAGGTGGGAATTTCTTGTTGGCCTAGCAGAGTGAAAATTCTCATTATGAAATAAAAATCACTTAAAGTACCAATGGGATTTTTAAAGTTTCCTAACAGGTAGAATTTTCCCATCAAATAATTTTGTTCTCTCATGCAAGTCGCATTTCTAAGAAGGAGGGTATTTTTCATGCAAGTCACACTTTTTGGAAGGAAGGATTTAAGCTGCCAGTGGGAATTTTGAAAGTGGCAGATAGGAGGGAGTTTCTTGCTTGCTTAGCAGGGTGATAATTCCCATTATGAGAGTCAAATCACTTAGGTGTGAGATGGGATTTTTGGATCTGCCTTGCATGGTGAAAATTCCCATTGCTTTGACTTCCTATTTTTAGCAATTCCTCTTGCCAAAAAGTACAATCCACCTTGGCATTAATACATGCATTAAATAAAATTTATTAATGTTATTTCTGACAAGTTTGGCACCATAAATAGAAGGGAAGTCAATGAAAATAGATGAGCTAAAAAGAATTCAAGGACGCTTGCTAAAAATAAATAAAATAAATTCATAAAAAGTAAGCATAAGCATGCAGACTTGGGTGCCCAAATTGGAAGAAGAAGCATGTCTTTTAATTAATTAATTGCCAAAAATAGGGGAAGGAAATTATTAAAATAGCATGTAGATGGCTATATAAGCATTGGACACCCTAAGGAAGAAACAATTAATTCTTTTTTATGGAGCTTACATCCCAAAAGGATTTTGGCACCAAGGGCAGGAGGATTTTACATTAAAAAATGTTTTCCACTACCTGGAAGCTTCCAGTTTTGGCGCCTAGGGTTAGCTTTATTTTTATTATTCCAAATATCTGCATGTTGGTATAAGTGCCCAGATGAAGTAAATAATATTTTTGCTTTCTTTACATAAAATAAAAGTCTCAAATTTTAGGGCAGCAAGCTTTATATGTAGATTTTGGTGATAAAAATCAAGTATTCATGCCATGGACTCCATCTTTGTCTGAATTAACTGCAAGTATTCATCACAGGTGCTCATATTGGTGAAAAGAAGACAAAATCAATGCTAGATACATTGAATATATCTCCTGAGTCAGAAGAAATTGCAGGATCTGCACAAATTGATCCAATTACAAGGGATTCTGGTAGAATTAAAAAAAGAGCTCAGAAAAAGATTATTCCAACCATGATGAAGCATGATGAAAGAGAAGGGTCAGCAGAATCATGAATTTCTTCCATATTTGCTGAAATCAATGATACAGACATAGACCCTAAACCTATCACTGATTTAATTGACAAATCCAAAGATGGAAGGACATCTCTTGTGTGGGAAATTAAAAGTAGTGGGATTATTCAAGCCTCAGCATTTCTAGTTATAGCTCAATTACTTGAATTTTTTATGGAATGTGCTAAGTATTATCATTCTCTTTTCATAACAATTCGAGATGTTGTAGGAAAGACAATAATTAGGTTGGATGCACAATTCATTAACTATTGGCTGAAGATTCTTACACGACCAGTGGTGATTGCAATTAGCATGTTAGATGTTGGTAATAGATGGGAAAAGCACAAATCAGATTGTGTGGGAATAATGAATAGCATATACATGAAGAAGCCCAGATCACCATCAAAGTTCTCGAGGACTCTTCCATGATCCAATCTTGTGCAGGAAGTTGATGATATCACTAAATTACTTTATAGGTTGAATGGAGAAGCCAATACCAATAACTTCCGCTCATGGATGTATTCCTTGTTGAGAATGATTGAAATTAATAGAGTTGATTCTATAATCAATTGGGCAGATATCATCAGCGACAACATCAGAAAGTAACTCCGAAGTGTGAGGTGGAAGTTTGTTGGGTTTTAGAATGGAACATGGCTAGAAACCATAGTCAAGGGACAAACGTGACCCTCCTCTTTAATGGGAGAGGTTCCCTTATTGAAAGCAGGATTTTGAGTGCTTCTCACAGTTGACAGTTCTGAATGTTTGGATACAAAGATGATTCAAGGTAGTCAATGATGGGTTTCTTACTTATGATATTCATCAATCAGAAGGAATGGAAGAATATAGATCTGTGGGAAGGAAGAAAACAATAGTGCTTTTGGGAGAAGCTATAGATAGCAAAGTATCTCCCTACTCACATTGAACCAAGAAAATATAGAAAAGGATCAATTACTTCATCCACTGATGTAAGACTTCATGTAGACTCAGGGGTAGTGGCTGAGGATTACAGGATACCACTAGTCAAAGTTGCTATTGAGGTATCCAAGCAACAAATGGGTCCCTCGTGGAGTTGTGCCAGGAGAGAGATATTTAACAGAGGAATGAACTTACAATCAAAGCGGCACAAACTTCTACAGGTTGCTTTCCGGTCACGGTGGGTTATTACAGCCTGCCCAGAGCATACATAAGGCGAGGGGAATTGAAGTCCCAATGTTTACCATGGCCATATGAGCCATGAGTTCTTCCCAGCACGATTGATACTATCATCCATACATTGATCCCCAGTGAAGAAGATTATCTCCTAGGAATATATGCACGTACCTTCATTGCAGATCCGCTTTTGGATGAAGTGACATGAAGCGAGTATGAAGTCAGGAAGAACTAGAGGTTCAGCAGGTTAATCAGCGCAACAAGTATCGAGCATGATTATGGTTTAGCAGGGGGCATACTCATGCAAATTCTTCGTGGATGATGGTCATGTCATACTTCCACGCATTTAACCACTTTCTTAGTGGGAGGAGATCAGAGCTGCTCTTCTAGGAAAGCATTCTCCCTGGTTGTCATCACGTATCCCCGAGGAAAGGTCCATCCGTGGTTTTGGTTAATCAAACTCAACATTGGTTGTTGACAAAGGGGTATTGCCTGGATGAAGCTTTGATGAAAGCAGATCACAGGTAGAAATGAAATTGTAGGATACTCCAGCAAAAGAAAGCACCACTACTGATATCACCCAAGTTTTTTTGTTTCCCTCCAGGGCTCCCACTAGTTTCAGTTAATGCATGTCAGAAGTTAGATGATTGCATTTGGTCTACTCCTTTCCCCCTTTTAAGGCTAGATGATTTGCAAGCTACACATGTGTCTCTATGATCTCGAGCATACAAGTTGGTATCTCTGGGGGAGAAATCCACAACTCTTGATCCATCCATTCAATAGAATCCATGTCATTTCAAATTTGTTGGCTCATCACCATCCTTAAAAATCTCTGCCAAAATCCAGACACGTGGTGCCATCTAAGTAGTTGAAGATAATGCGGTTCAAATATGCCATTTAGCACTCCTTGTAAAAAAAAAATAAAATTCTCAAAAACCTCCACTGGATAAGCTAAAGCACTTTTCGAATGTGAGGACACGTAGGCACATGCACTATTGGAAAAAGGGGTTGTGGCCCAATTTGCAACATTTTAACCTCTTTGGTGAAAATGCCTCAAACATCTCAATTTTCGCCCATAGGCTCGCTGTTCAAATGGGAGTCTTGGTAGTCCTGCTTGATACGCATATGCATTTCCTGAAATGTAAAGTCGAGAATTTGTGTCGGTGTTCATTTTATGGACAATATCATCAGGACTGTTTGATGAGGGTAACCATATTATTCCACCTTATTCTCCTGAAGGTCCGAAACCCCCATTGTTGAAAATTTGTATAGGGAACCCTAAGTGCCAGAGTTTTCCATATCCAATATATGTAGAGTTTGGGGGCCCTAAACATATGCAAATTTTCCCCTGGAATGTATTCATCGACTGCACCTTCCTTTCTAAGATACCTTTCATCATTTTATTGCCTCAATGACTTGCACGTTGCCACAGTCCTCCGTCAATCCTTCCAAATGCACCTATGACACTAAAATGACATGTCACCACATGTACCTTTCTGATCTGGTACAGGCCCTAACTTAGAAGAGTTTTCCCCTCACATGAGTGGGGCCACGGGCCATTTTAGAACTTTCCCCACCCTTGCATTTCATACTTCCTCAGAAAATAAAATCCTTTATGTCACCCCGAACTTCCTCACTCAGATGTTTCACTTCCTTGAGTTTAACTTCAATCAAGGACTTCCCCTTCGAGCGTTTCACGGAAAATCGCACATTTTTTCCACAAATCACAAAAAGTGCTAAGTTGTATAATAATGTGTATCTTATCTGACCACAGTTTTGCCTTATATTGGAAACAAATGTGTAGCTTTACAGCTTTTTGAGCAAGAATTTGCTCGGGGAAAAAAACATAGGAAGTTGCTTGTTTAATTGGAAAACACCATTTTTTCTCTTGATGTAGAATATCTTTTTTTGCAAAAGGTTACTTCTCAAAAGATGCAAGATTTCCAGGCATCTCCAATTTTGCATAAGGGACAGCAAGAACTAAAATATGATTTCCAATCGAGTTGAAAACAGGTAAAACATTTGTGAATGGTTCTTAGACTTGAGTATTTTGATTATTAAATTGTCATGGGAAATGAAAATGAGCATCTCCGAGGAGTTTAAAACATTTGAAGTTCTTGTTTCCATTGGTAGGGATCCAACTTTGTGGCTTTTGATTCAATCAGATTTGAACGAAGGGTGGGGAAAATTGAAAGGAAGAATATATGTTGTTCTGAAAGTCCACCTGGGGATGAGTCTTGGCAAAGGAAAGAGGTCAATATTGAATGAACCTTAGAGCAATGCGGTTAGGTGGCCAATCATATCGAATCAGTGTGGATTTTTAATGTACAAAAACAGATGGCTCCCAAAGAAGTGCATACCTAGATAGTTCTGAGAACATAGAAAGGTAACGACAGCCAAAAAAAGGATGGATAAGATAAATGCATCATAGCAAAATGTATTTTTAGCACCGCCATGACTCCTAGGTTATCGAGCATCATGTACACAAAATGGCCCACTATAAGGAAGTGGAAGAGGAGAACCATCCATGTAAGCCAGCTACATACATTTCTCACAAGCAAAATGATCCTGATTGTAGTAAAAGGACCATTCCAAAGGTTAATCAACTGATTACCAGCCTGCCTTATGCCTCAAGGTTTACTGCTATTATTTGCCAAAGAATTACACTATCATTGTAATTTACCAAAATATAGGAAATTAGCCTTTTTTTTCCAAGAGAGAAGCAGGGTACACTGTGAATTGATGACCAGATATTATGTTAACTCATTCTTGACTTGTATGTCTTGCATGCATACTATCTCAAGGTCCAAAATAGATTTGTCTCAATGAGATTGCATATTTTTGGAAACCTTAATGACCGTGTCCTCAAATGCAAGGACCATGTAAGCAATATAAACAATGTAACTGGTAGTTGAGCTTGTATTACATGATCACTGCACTTTCGAAAAGGATGACATTCCAATGGATCTCTTAAAAGTACTCCTATCTGCCCACTAAAGTATCATATAGTTTCTAATTCCAGTTCCTCTGACAAAAATTAACAAGCTTCTGGTTCAATAGTTACCAGCAGTGCTTGACAGTTGTTTCTGCTTGCCCATGCCCTTGGGGACTAGTAATCTAAAGAGTTATAAACTCATAATGCCATATGATCCATATGCAGAGGTTCATAACCTAGATTGCATTGAATCTAAAAATTTCAAGCATCTATTAGTGTATTGCCATGTTTGTTTGGTACTGAAGCCTAACACCTCATTCAAGGCATGTCACAGGCCTTGATTAAGTTACATATTTTTTGAGAAGGTTGCAATGGTTAACTAGCATGGCTTTTTCCGCATATTTGGTGAAATGCCAAGTTGACGTGGCTGCTAGACAATTACATCTGAGTATCCTCCTACACTTGAATGCGGCTTCTAATGTTTTCTACATGATTTTCTAACTCTATATGTGAAAAGCTTCGAGTGAAATCTTTGACTGGGGCAATCTTTAAATGGCAAAGCAGCTGCTAATACTTTGGTATTTTTAAATAAAATGAGTGATGGGTGAAGTTATGCTTCACACTTGTCTACCAACTTTGGCACCTGTACAAGTTGCGTTTGGGTAGGGATCAAGTGGTGCCAATAATGTAAGACACGGCAGGATTTTACAGGGGAGGTGACAGCAGAAGAGAAATGACCTCCACAAGCTTGGTCATGAAAGGCTGAGAGGTAATTTCTTTTGTTGATCTTTGTCAACACATTTCAGAAAACCTTCCATCATACCCCTCATTTGAACAATGCATTTGACCACAACATTGTATTGTGCAGACCTTAATTTGATGTGCTCTCTTATCAATGTTATAAACTTACAAATTGATTATATCTCACATGTCAGTGCATAAGTAATGAAAGTGTTCATATGTCAGCATACCATCTCATCCTACTTTAGCTAAGGAAGCATAAAAACAGGGATATCAACTGTGCTTTTGGACAATTTGGAATCAATTATTAAGTCAGCAACGTTTGTTTACATATAGCCCTTTCCTTAAATAGTATACATGGGTGGGTATTGAAAATAGATGATAAGACTTGAATAACGATCCTAAAAGTGAATTGGTGGACATAGCCCAAATTGGGTGAAGCTCCTAGAGTGTGTTGCCAATATTCTATACTCTTCGTCAGTTCGGTTATTTTAAGATGCACTTTATACTTTAGAAATCGGAGGTGCAAATACATTCTCTATATTCTGATAACCAGTTTCTACTGGAAGGCGAATTGCCCTGCAGGGATTATTCTACATATTTTATCGCCTTGATTATCTAAGCACTGCGAACAGAAGGCTTGCAGACGCTTCGACGGGAGATTTTGCTGTCGCGCTTTGATGCAAGTTTGAAATGCAATGTCGCGCGTCAATAGACCTTAGTGTCGCGCGTCACATAGGACCTTAGTGACGCTGTGTCAGCATAAGACCTATTGACGCGCGTCACTGAGGACTGCTGTCATGACAGGCTACCCTCAGTGACGCGCGTCAATAGGTCTATTGACAACGCGTTTCAAATAAGGTCTATTGACGCCTCGTTTGACACTAAGGTCTATTGACGCGCGACATTGCATTTACTTGACGCGCGACAGCAAAATCTTCCGTCGCGCGTCTGCTTAGCCTCCGCACTCAAATGGGATGGACTTTCTCCATCAGCAAGAAATCTCTGTCGCGCATGCAAGCAAACTCATTTGTCGTTTGCATCTAAGGTAAAGAACGTCAGGGATATCTGTTGTACCTCCTTAGTCAATTTGCGCGTCAATAGGCCTTCAGCAATGACGTGCGTCACATAGGCCCTTAGTGACGCGCGTCAACTAGACCTTAGTGGCGTTTGATGTCAAGATCATACTCGCTGAACTTTGGCTGCCCAATTGCCTCTCTTGGTTCCAAATTCTTGTTGTGTAAGAATGGATTTAATAGTTGTATCAGGCACAAGCACAATAGAAGGAGAGTTGAGGATGTAAAAATTGAAATTGCTTCAACAGGCTTTGACCACTACAAAAGCATGTTTCTCACATCATGGTGTACTTCAGCTCATGGGATTTCAAAATATAACTCATGAATGCTATTGGGAGTTCATGACCTTCAGCATTCTCCTGGGTTAACACAACAGCTAGAGTACTTTCAGTAGCATAGCAATAGATAATGAAGTCTTTGTTATAATCAAGGCATGCCAATATTAGAGTCTTTGTTATAGCTCTCTTGATGTCTTCAAATGCAGCCTTTCCTTCAAAGGACTAACCAAAAGTTTGCTTCCCTTTCATCATGTGGGCTATGTTCAAAGTAAGTTCAGAAAATGTGAGGTATGAATCTTCTTAAGAAGTTGATCTTGCCAAAGAAAGAGTGCACACCCTTCTTTCTTGTGGGGAGAGCCGATCTTCTGAATTACCTGGAATATTTCTAGATCAATCTTGAATCCCTCCTTGGAGACAATGTGTCCCAATAATTTTCCCTTGGTGACACAAAAGAAAAATTTCTTGGGATTCAAGGATATGTCATGCTCTCTACACTTTTGGAGGACAGTTTCAAGGTGTTGGAAATGATCAGCTCTAGTTTTTGAAAACACAGTCAGATCATCAAGGTATACAACTATGAATTTTCCCTTGAGACTGCCAAAGGCCAGGTCCATTTCCCTTTGAAAGGTGGCACCAACATTGATGAGGATTTTAAAAGGCATTCTCATGTAAGAAAAGGTGCCCCAAGGAGTGGTAAAGGTAGTCTTATGGGTTAATCTGACAACACTTACTTCTACTTGATTATATCCTGAGAATCCATCAAGCATGGACAACATTTCTGAACCTGTAATAGCCTGCAACACTTGATCCATTACGGGGAGAGGATAATTATCCTTCAAAGAGGCTTGATTCAAATTCCTAAAATCAACACAAATCTGGATCTCACCATTCTTCTTACTGACATAGGCACAATATTAGCAATCCACGTTGAATGGTGAATGGGGAAAATGATCTTAGCCTTCAATAAATTTTGGATATATTGAAAGATTGTATCAACAATTTTAGGGTTATACTACCTCTGCTTTTTCTGGAAGGGCTTGATCCCAGGTTTTAGAGGAATGAAATGTTGCATCTCTTTTGGCTGAAAATCCTTGAGATCATCATAAGAATATGCAAGAACATCAGCATACCTTTTCAACAGATTAGCTGCTTTCTCCCTCTCCTCTTGTGTGCAGCACTTTCCAATGTTTACCAGCATGGGTTCATTAAGACTCCCAATGTTTATCTTTTCACATTCAGTAGACTGCTGAGCTCCTTTGGAATTTTTGGACTTGATGTACCTATCATGTTTATCAAATAACTCTTCCAAACTTACCAACCCTTTAGGTATCTTATTACCTTTCAGTTTTATGCAGCCATCATGATCCATTTCTTCTTTGTTATCTTCTTCATTTGGGGGCACACACTCTCTAGGAATATTTCCACTTCCTTCAAAGTACAGCTAGTTCAAAATTATCTCTGAGTTCAAGGAAGGAAAGCAAGTGTTGATCATCATTAAAGACCTGCCAATTGTTTGCATTGTCAGGCACACTAGGCCTATGAATCATCTCAATGGTGAATTTATCTTGGGAGAAATATGGATGAGGGATCAGTAGAGACCCCAAGACAGCCAAGGAATCAGCCCTGGTGTTTCTTTCCCTTGGCATGGCTTCAATGGAAAAGGCATCAAGGAACTCAATGGAATCCCAAACTAGATTCCTGTAATGTTTCAACCTTCTATTCTTCACTTGAAAGAGATCTCTGACCTGTTTTACAATCAGCTCTGCATCTCCACAAGCAAGGAGATTCTTGATCCCCATCTCTTTTTCCATGCTTAAACCTAGGATGAGAGCCTCATACTCAGCTGTATTATTTGTGTTTTCGAATTGGAGCTTGAAGGAGAAAGGATGAATTTTCCCTTCAAGAGAAATAAGCACCACACCAGCTCCAAAACTAGCTGAGGAGCAACTCCCATCAAATTCCAAAATCCAAATGCCATTAGGATCAAGAAGCACTTCCTTAGGATGGTTAGCCTCATCTTGTGACATGATCATGTAGTTACCATGACCAATGTCCTCATAAAGTATTTGTGCCTTTGGGTCATCTATTTTTTGCACGATATATTCAGTTTGTTTCTCAAGTAGTAGCTTCTTCATTTTCCCATTCACTGGAATAAGAGCATGTGACCAATCCATCATGATTTCTCCTCCAACATCTTTGCAAAAATTTCTACTCAGCAGCATGTTGTAGGAAGGGGGAATATCAGCTACCAAAATGGTGGCTAAAACTCTCTTCTCTGGCAAAGCAGCAAAGGCTACTTGTGCATCCTTGATCCTTCCAACCAATGGCACTTCTCTACTTTCCATTGAGTAACATGAACCAAAATTGTGGTTTAGGGTTAAGCCTAGGGCATGAGCTACCTTAGCAGGCATCACATTATCTGAAGCACCAGAATCAATAACACAATTGTTGAGTTTGTGGCCAGCTATGAGGAGAGTGACATAAAATGGTTTGATCTTCTCATCAGATGAAGTGATTGCTGCCACAAGGCTTGGTTGAGATGAAGGAGAAGGAGTGGGAAAGAGACCTTTAGAACTAGGGGATGAAGGCTTGGATTTGGAATTTACAAAGTCTACCATCTTAGCAAAGGCCTTGGGATGGGTTTGGTAGAATTCAGCTTCTGAGATCTGGATCTTAGTTTTCTTGAGATGGTCAATAATGTCAAAAGAACCAGAGGTAGATGGAGCATCATTGATAGGAGTAGATGAAACTTTTGACTTATCAACTCTATCATTTGAAGGGAAAGAAGTTTTAGGAGTAGAAACAGAGGAGGAAGGAACAACAAAACCTACCTTGGGTGTGGAAGAAGTTAGAATAGGATCTCCTCTCCTTGCAATCACTAGAATGGATGTAGGAGGTTCCTTATATCTTTTAGCAGGCTGCACCACTTTCTCCTTCTTGTTGGCTTGCTCACGAGTCATGACAACATATGATTCATTGTTCATCTCTGTAACTCTTTCTTCATAATCATCCTCTTCATCTATACCTTCAGTGGTGAGAAAATGGACATGAGATCCACTCAACTCTTCTAATTCTTCATCAGCTTCCTCTTCATGTTCTTCACAGATTTCATTCTCCTCCTCGTCATCAGGCTCCAGAACTTCACATGTTGCATTGACTGGAACTTTAACAGGTGGGCCTTCAATTGCCAATCTGGTCTGAGGAGAGGGAAACTGATTCCTGGGCTGAAATTTCTTCCTAGGAACATCCTGATAAGGAGCATGCTGGGCTAACTACTTCTTGAGAGTAATGAGATCATTAGCAAGTTTCTGTACCAACTGATCTGCATTAGCTCCAAGAGAAGATGTGGAAGAAGGAGATGCTTTGGATTTGGATGATTCTCTCCTTAGCTTGCCAGACATGATCAGATCATCTTCAACACTGACAACAAATATCTGATCAACATCTAAAGTGGCAAGATTAGCTCTTCTAAGTGCATATCTCACTTCAGGAAGTTGGGCATTAAGGAAGAAACATTTCTGAATCTGATCCACAGGGCATGTGTTTTGTGGGATCTTGTTAACCAGCCTGTTGAATTTGGCCACAAATTCCCTCATGGGCTCATGTGACTCTTTCTTGATTTGAGAAATCTGGGCCAAGAGGGCATGTACATCCTCAGTAGGTTTGAAACCTTACTCAAACTAGGTCATCATGGTGTTCCAATTGGTGATGGATCCAGTAGGGAGATGATAAAACTAATCAGCAACATTATCTTGCAATGTCTCTATAAAAATTCTAACAGAGATATCCTCATGTTCAACTCTAAGAACACCACAAGCAACAATGAAGGCCGCAATATGCTCATCTGGATGAACCTTCCCATCACCTCTGAATTTAGGGAAATTCTTTCTATTGCCTCTAGGAAATTCATGCAATGGCTGGGGAAGAGCAAGAGGCCCAACCCTTTGGCCCCAAGGTAGAGGAGCTTGCCATCCTTGGAAATATTGTTTGGAGAGGAACTAAAACACCAGCATGAGAATCAAAGCATGACAAATTAGGACTGATTTGATCTTGAGGGATGTCACTCCCAGAAGTTTTGTCTCTAGCAGGAGGAGTGCTTGTAGATCTTGTTCCTCTTCTTTTTCTTGATGAAGGGAGAGAGAAACCTTGATGATCCAAAAGTTGGAAATGAGGGTCTTCTTCCCCAAGGGTTCTTCTACCCCAAGTGTATCTTGGAGTCGCCAGATCAAAGATGATCAAGAAGTTGTTATTCAAAAACTAGAATCCATTTGCAATGAATTCCCCAGTGGAGTCACCAAAAACTATTGGGTTTCAGAATGGAACATGGCTAGAAACCATAGTCAGGGGACAAACGTGTCCCTCCTCTTTAATGGGAGAGGTTCCCTTATTGAAAGTAGGAAAAAAAATGTACAAATATACAACTCTCAATGTTTGGACCCTGATATTCTGGAATGTTTTCATACTTAAAAGATTATCAATACGAAGGATTAGAAGAGTAGAGAGATGAAGAAGGAAGAAAACAACAATGTTTTCAGGATATATAGGTAGCATAATATATCCTTACTCACATTGAACCAAGAAAATATAGGAAAAAGATCAATCACTTCATCACCAATGCGAATCTGCAAACACAAAGTTCTAAAGATTACATAGACAAGAACACAAAGTTTCTTTTGAATGCAAAGACAAATGATCCATTGAATCGAGCAAGGAGAGAGAGATATATAATAGAGGAAATGAGAAAGAAATATTCTATATTGAATTACTTCCAAATTTACAACGTTCCCAGAAAACTAGAATCCTTTTTCCATGGCCAAAACATGTTCTTATAACAATTCGTGTACATCCATACTTTGTCCCCAAGAAAAGAATATCCAAAAGGAATAATGTTTGTTACAGATCCATTTTTTGGAAAGTGACATGAAACAAATGCACTCATGAAAACCAAAGGTTCAAAAAGGAAAATATTTCATCAGTTCGAGCATGATTAATTTAGCAGGGGGCATCTCATGATTTTATTCTTCATGTGGTCCTACCATTTCCACCTTTTAACCACTTTCATAGCACTCAAGTGCTTACTAGTAAGTTTTCCCCCTTTTTTATTGTGTATGCCCGATAAACTCTATTTTCTGATAATCAAACTTTACATCTCTTTAAACTTATCGATTTGGCTCCACAACAAACCAAAAATGCATCTCATGAATAAACGACAAGGAAACAGAGAGAGAAGAATGAATAATGGTTCACATTTGTATTCTTTGGAGCTCTGGTTTGTTAATGGTGTCAAAAACCAGAAGAGTGCGTTTTGGCCACTCTTTCCCTTTGTCAGCTTTGAAATTAGACCCTATGCGTGGCAAGCTCCAAGCAACAATGATGGACCTGGGGAAAAAATACCATTGTTTTAAGACATTTGGGAGAAAAAATGCAATTTCTCATTTTTCTCCGCCCCTCCACATCCCCACCAAAGGTCAGACACGTGGCACACCCTGATTGGAAATGGGGTCACGGCTCAAATTCTCATTTTCCTCCACCAGCCCATTGTGATTTTTTAACATGAATGTGTGGCACACCCTGATTGGAAATGGGGTCGCGGCTTAAATTCTCATTTTCCTCTATCATTCCACTATCTCGATTTCATTCTTCAACACATGGCATCACCTGATTGGTTGCAAGGATGTGCTTCACTTTTATACTTTATTTATTTTGAAAAGGGGAAAATTTTAACTTTTCCCTTGAAATTCCATGCCTCTGCTGTTGAATTTTTAACTTAGGCCATGTGTCCCTTTCTAATTCACTGCGGGCTTCAACTCATAATTCATCCCTTCTGCATGAGTGGGGCTGCGGGTCATTTTAGAACTTTTCGCCCTTTGTGGAAACAAAGCTAAAATTCTTCCTCGCTAGCCCGCCAAAGCACATATGAATTGAAAAAAAGCCATGTGTCCCTTGCGTGAGCGGGGCCACAGGTCATTTTAGAACTTTTCACCCTTTTGCCATAATGCCTTAGAGAATAAAATGGATCCATCACCCCGAACTTCTGCCAAAACTGCTCCAGCCAATCAGGGACTCACGGGGATGCGGGGCAAATCTGACATTTTTTCCAAAATCACCAAAAGTGATAAGTTCAAAAAGGAACCCATCTGGCCACATCTAATGAGAAGCAAATGCGTAGCTTCACCTTCTAAGAAAGAATTTGACGGGGAAAAGAACGTAGAAAATTGCAGAGAATGGGAAAATGCCATTTTTGCACCCGATGAAGATTTTCTTTCTGCACAAAGTTAATATGTGAAGAATGCAAGTTTCCACATCCTTCAAATGCATAAAAGAAGATCATAAACCCCCTCCCATCCATGAGAAATAGATAGAACGTTATAATGGCCGCAGACTGAGGAAATGCATAAAACATCGTGGGGGATCAAAATGAGCACTTGAGGGGCTCGAAACATGAATTCCTCCATGGCAAGACTTTAATTTTCATGAAATTAAATTTCAAAAAAGGGGGGAAAATTGAGGGGAAAAAAACGTTCGACTTCAAAATGACTTCATACCTAGTATATGCAGCAGCCTCGCAAAGCATATTTTCTAAATTGGATAAACGAGGCACATTGTCGAAAGATCATATTTCTTAGTGCTTCTCACAATTGATAGTTCTTGAATGCTACAAAGATTATAGGGTGGTAAATGATGGGTTCTTCTACGGATTCATATGTAAATCAAATATTCTGAAGACCAACATGGTGAGCAAAGAAACTTGGGAAGTTGTATACCAGCATGGTTATATCTTCATCCAGTTTGCAGACTTCTTGTATCTCAGGGACAGTAGTTTTTCAAGAGAGCTAGTTAAGTTACCAAGGTATACAAGTAACAAGTGGGTCATCAAGGATTTGTGTAGGAAACTCGTGGAGATGCATGATTTACAAGTGAAATGGCACAAATCTATATGTAGCTTTCTGGTCACAATGGGTTATTATAGTTGTCAGAGCATTCACAAAGCCAGAGGAATCAAATTAGAAATGTTTTGCAGGATATGAGCATGAGTTCTTCCTGGAAAAATTAAACTTTGACTCATATGGGATAGAAAAGAAGACAATATGCCAAGAATATTCGCATGTGCCTTCATTGGAAGACTTTTGGATGAAGAGGGATTTAGCCAGGTTATCAGCGCAGAAGGTTTCTGACTTTGGCTTAGCATGGATACCTGCAAATCTTACAGATGATGGACATGTAGTACTTGACACATACCATAAATGGGAGGAGATAGAGATGATATTTAGGAAATTGTCGGTGATTGTTAGATAATTGAAGAAAGGTCTTCCGCAGTTCTGGTTAACACTTCAAATTGGTTGTTGACAAAGGCATATTGCATGGATGAGAATTTGATGAACCAGATCGGAAGGAATTTCATTTCAAGGGATTTCAACAAAAGAAAGCACAAAGGTGAGAGTAGCAGAAGGCCAGAGAAGCTCAAAGTGTATAAAAAGTCTCAGGTACCGAAAAAAGGAAAGCCTACATCCATTATACCAATGCCACTTTTAGATGAATCTTCTCCAGTATCAACTCACATCACTTTTACAGCTCCACAACCTCAAAAGAGGTTATTATTCCACAGTTGATCCAGCATCATTCGTATTTGTTCCTCAACCACTCAGATCTTCACCTCCCCCTATGGATAAGTTGAAATAAAAAAATGGCAGAGTTCGAGAGAGCATTGTCTTTGGACAATTCAGAAGAGGGAAGTCATAACATTGTGGTGAATTTAGATGCAACAGAGTCAGAGCATGAGATGGTGGTACATTTGGTGACTTCCTATTCCCTAGAGAGAAATTTATCATCTTGGTTGGCTCTACAGTCAGTTCTAGAGGCTAGAGAAGAAATCAACTTGGAAGAGGAAGACTTCCAGTTGCTTTTGAGATTGGAAGGTAACGGTAAAAGGTCTAATGTTGCTAAAATGACTTCAAGGTTGATTATTGAAGAATCAAGGTAGAATTTCGCTAAACTATCAGTTCCAGCTGAAGGAAAACAAAAGGGAGAGCTAACCATTGTAGACATATCATTGACTAAAGTACCATTGGGGAAAATCACTATGGAAGGATTAAAGTAAGATACACGAACACTGATAGATGCTTTATTCCTTAAGCTTGACAAAGAGAAGGCAGAGAAAGATAAGCTTCAGATGAAGATCTCTCAGTTATGTGAGATCATCACTAAGGTTTTTAAACCTTCTTCTCAACTTGTGTTAATACATGAACATGTCTGCAGCCATCTGGTTGAAGATATTGATGATGCAGGGAACCAAGTCAAAGTTATTGCTCAATGGAAAGAGAAAATTATTCACCAAGCTTTAGAGCAGCTTGAAGGAATACCAGTTGGTTTGGAGAATATGCACAGGACATTATCTCAACTAAAGGAACTAATGAAAAGGATAGAAGATAAGAACATAGTTGTTAAAATTCATTTGGATACCTTAGCTAAGATAAACTCATTACCAGAGGATATATGCTAATTACAGAGCAAATTGTACCTGATGGATTGATAGAAAATGGGAAGCAGTTAGAGATAGAAGTTTCCTTCCACATGGAGATCCTCAAGCTTATGTTGAAGCGAATGCAATTACTGGAAAACAAGATGGGGAAAGTATAAGAGAACATTCCAGATGAATTATTTGCTTCTCGTGAGAAATTCATTCTAGTTATACAGAAGAAGATTTATGAAGTTTTCATTCCTTTAACATTAGATTCAATTGGAAGACTCATAAAGCTTCATGTAGATATTTAAGGGTATGGGCCTTGTTTGGAGTGAGTGAAAGCTAACACCACTGCTTTGTCTAGAGGATTACTGCGGTTTAAGATTGAGAAGGAAGCAGTTGCTAAAGTAGATGGGAAGTTACTGAGTCACATGTTTGACAAGTATATTCAATTTCATAACAAAGAAAAAGCATAGAGTATGATGGCCGGTACATTTTTCTTCTTTTTCCTTTCTCTCTCTTATTCTTATTTTCTCGGACAAAATTGTAAAACCAAAGTAATTGGTTAAAAGCCATTACTTTTAGTTATTTGAAAGGGTTCTTAATTGAGAATAGGTGGCAGACATGCAAAGCTTTGATTTATTCTTTAGATGCATGTCATGTAGAGAGAAATTTTAGGGGAAATATTGCCAGTTGTTTTCTTTATAGCTTTTGCATGTGTCAGTTCAGTTATTGCTTTCCTATTTGTAATTTCCCCTCTATAAACTATAAATAAAGGAAGAGCCTATGGGTTAAAGGATTAGAATTTGTAATCAACATTCTTATGTTCCAGAATTTGAGCTATAACCCTTTTCTGAAATCTAAGGAATTGAAAAGAGGCATATTTCCAGAGAACTTTGTGTCAACGGTGCATTTGTTTCTTACTTCTGTGTAGATCTTTGCATAAAATTTGTGTTATTTCAGATCTATATTTGAAACATTCCTTTCCTTTAAATTTTGTATTGTGAGATCTATTTTTTTATCTATGTGCATGAGATCAACTATGCAAACTATTTGTTGGATTACACATCTTCTCTTATTTCTTCCTGGATTCAATTATTTTCCTCTTTTGCAAATATTTATTTATAGTTACTTACTTGCTACAAAATTGCATAGTTATGGCTCATAAGCTATGCAATTAAAGTAAAACCCACAAACAATTACTTAGATCCATAATTGATAAAAATCTTACATGGGAGCCTCACCGGTAAATGAGGGAGATTTATCTCATGACTGTCTAGGTTTTCAGTTGTGCATAAAATCTATCCAACACTTAAATATAAAGAGAAAAATGGAATCTCAGTTTCCTGATAACTTTTAGAAAGGATATTTTTATTATTATAAGTTTTATTCTATATTCTTCCTGAAATGAATCTTGTATAAAGTAATGTAAATAAGAAAATGTTTTTGTTTAAGAACCTTTAGATAAAGATAGTTTATAAATATATATAAGGGAATTACAATAAATATACCTTACTCATTGTAGGAGATTAATTTTTTTTTATTGCAATTCTAGTCAATCAACTTTGTGCGTGCGTGTGTGTGTGTGTGTAACTAGTAATCACATTTTGTACATTTGTGTTTTATTGAGCTTTTTTTCATGTCAGAAACCACACACAAACACACATTTAAATTTTTATATTAAAAAACTTAAGGTGGGGGAGGGGTTGTGCCCTGGTTGTGCACCCCTCCCCCAAAGACTGTGGTTCTTCCCATTGCAATGTTGACACAACCCATGCCATTGATGTCTCCCATGATCTATACCTCCCACCATGGCCAAGGTAGGTCACCCACTACTCTTCCCTGCCCTTGGCCCACAACCCCTCCCCCCAAGACTTTGGCTCTTCCCATGGTGGTGTGGGAACATCCCACGCCATTGATGCCTCACATGCTCTACGCCTCCCACCATGGCTAAGATAGGTCTCCCCCTGTTGTTCCCTATCCTTTGGGATTTTCCCAACCACCATGTCATCTCTTACACCCTCTCCTCCAACGCACCCTACCTCCTCTTCACAAAAAATTTGCCCCACCTTACCTCCATGTGTAGTCATCTCCCTACTCCATGTAGTTGCAACACAAAATTAAAAAGGGGGCAGAAAATATAATCATATACATAAAATTAAACCAAGGAAGTTAAATACTCCCTTCTTCCTCCATGGCGGCGTTGGGTTGACTTACCACAACTAAGTATATGAGAAAAGAGAAAATAAAATAAGAAAATAGGAAAATGAAAAAAGGAGAGCTATTATTAAATTTAGGATTAACCCTTTTCCCTTTCCCTAGGAACCAACGACATAGATGCTTTTGATCTAAAGCTCCATATTTTCTTTTTTTTTATTTTCTTCTTTTCCCATTTGGCCTTAGTTAACCCCCCTTTGTAATTGGTTTTTTTAGTTAGAAATATTTATGTCAAAGTTTATGGGTGAGGAATTTTAACTATAGCACCCCTTAATGGCTAGGGGGAGTGGTTAGGCTACTAGTTGCTTTAGTATGTTCTTCCTAAGCTTGGCCTATATAATTAATCCTTTAGTGGGGGATATTTATTTATTTTTATTTGTGGCTTGTGTTGATAGGTGGGAATGGGATTCATTTGGATTTCCCACGTGGAATCCCATGACCATTCCACTAACGATATCTTGGCTTAAATTTTTGTTTCGAAAAAATAATTAATTAGTAAAACAAATAATTATGATGTAGCAAACTTAATATTTAAAAACCAGAATACCTTAGCAAAGGTAACCCCGACCCTTGCATTTTTACTTTTGTGGAATGATGAAATATTTTTGGAACCATAGCAAATTCTTTAACGGAAAATTTACAAACCATGGTTTTCGTCAAACCCGAATTGTCGACTATAGTTTTCAAAAACCTTGGCTACATTAAAAATTTATTATCATCGTTACTCTTTTGTCATGATGTCTTAACAATGAGGAATAATAATGAATTAATATTTTTAACAATGCACGAGACTAAACAAAAAAATACGCATTAGGACTCCATTATTTTTATTTATCATAAATTTTATTAAGTTAATTTTTAGGGCATTACAGAAGAACTAAGCAGTGTATCAAAATAAAGAAGGCAATGAAATGACTGAGCGAAACCTCCAGTCCAAGAACTATCATGCAAGATTTCTCAATAAATTAAGAAATGGTTCATTTTTCAATGATCTTGTCAACGGATTTGTGGAAGAAAGGCATTCGATGATACCCGCGTACGAGTAAGCATTCAGTAAGAATTGGTGCTTCAATGAAAGAGGGTTATCCCCCACATATACATAGGTGATTTGGGATGTTGTGTTGTATTTTTCCTTTTCATTTTTTGTTTTCTTTCCATTTTTGGTGTTTTTTCCTTTCAGTTGTGTGTGTTATTTATTTTCCCTTTGTGTGTGTTTTTCGCTTGTGTTAGTAACAAGGAATGGAATCTATTGCCTAATTTGACAAAGCACTTGTCTACTACACCAAAAGAGTTATGAGGTTCTCCATTTCCCTGCATAGTCTAAGGTCCCTAAGCTAGAGCCATTTTTTGTCATGTAAAATAGCTAGCATGAAAATTGAAAATTTTGAAGCATGACAACGAAACCCACACTTGAGATTCCCCTTCCTAGTCAATGTAAAATATTCCTCCAGTCAGTATTTCAATTGTGTCATCCTCATTATGGTCAAGAGGAATGTTATAACATGATTTCTAAGTGTGATTCATGTCCAGATAAGTGTACATGACTTGATTCATGAAGTTACTAAGATCTATTGAAGAATAGTATCCTCGAAGGCTTCAAAAGGGATAGTTTTGTTTGGTCTTCTTGTCATAGGTGAACATCCCTCAAAAGATAACTGCAAGGACACAACCCATATATAGGTTTTTTAGGATATTATTTATGTGATTCAAGGTATTTTAGGAATATTCTTTGGATCCATGAAAGTTCGGGAAACTTTCAAGTAAAATCAATTCTTTTTGGGTAAGGCATTGGAAAAATCATGTTTCAAAGGAGCTAGTCAGCTTGCTCAAAGGGTTTCAGACACCTTAGAAAAATCAATCAGCCTAAAAAATTTCAAAGTGTATTACATTTTAATATCCTCATGTTCTATGTGTTAGATTTTTTTATACTCATTATGGACTCAAGTGGCAACTCTACTCACTGGCGCACGCTCGTGGTAAAAAGTGGAAATGGAATGATAACTCAAATTTTAAGTTGAATCGACTCTTTAATATTTTGGTACTAAACTCATTAGGTCTTTTGTAGTCATAATCATTTAAATTTTGGACCCTGAACTCCATTTTTGGGTCAAATCAAGCTTTCGTGAAATAGGAGGAATTTTTTCGTGATTCCTTCAATTCTCCGCGTTGCTATTTTTACCGCCTTTGGAAATAAACAAAATTTTAAGTTGACTCAGATATTTAAAATGGTAGGAATGAACTCAGTGGATCCTTTAGAGTAAAAATCATATAAGTTTCAGCCCCAGAACTCCATTTCTGTGTCAAAGAAGACTTTTGTGGAATAGAAGGAACTATTCTATCATTCCTTTGGTTCTCCGCTTTGCCACTTTTTCTTACTTGGGCCATAACTCAAATTTTAAATTAATTCAGCTCTTGAAAATATTTGTAATGAACTCATTAGGTCTGTAAGAGTTATAATCATATAATTTTTTTCCCCCAAACTCTATTTATGGGCCAAAGCGAACTTTCGTGGAACAAAAGGAATTGTTCCGACATTCCTTTGGTTCTTCACTTTGTCGCTTTTTCAGCCTTGGGAAATAACTAAAATTGTAAGTTGAATCAGCTCTTAAAAATAGTTGGAATGAACGTATTGGGTCCTTTGGAGTCAAAATCATATAAGGTTTGGCCCCTAAACTCCATTTTTTAGGTCAAAGCAAACTTTCATGGAATAAAAGGAATTGTTTCGTCGTTCCTCCAATTTTTTGATTCGCCACTTTTGCCACCTTGAGAAATAACTCAAATTTACATTAAATAAGCTCTTGAAAATGGTTGGAATGAACTCAATTGTTCCTTTGGATTCAAAAACATATAAGTTTCGGCCCCTAATCTCAATTTTTGGGTCAAAGTGAACTTTCATGGAATAGAAGAAATTGTTCCTCTGGTTCTCCACTTTACCACTTTTAATATTGAATAGGGTGCCTAATGGATCTGATGAGGTCTCATTGGATAATTTTAAAATGTTTCATGAAGTGCATGATCTTCTTCATCCACAATTGGATCTCTTCTTTTCTATATTCTTCCCTCTCGCTCTACATTTTAATTCTTCATTGGGAATTGTACCATTTGACTTTTTTGTTTCATTTAAGTGACCTTTTAATTTTTCATTATAAAATTTCATTTTCATTACTAAGAAAATGGAATTAATTTTCATTCCTAATGGAATATGAAATGTCACATGTGGTAGGAATATGAAAATTCATACGGGGCAAGATGAAGATCCATATTGTATAAATTGGGAAGGTTTCTCCTTTTCAAAGGGTTGGAAATTTTTGATTAATTATATGTTAAGATTTACAATTACTACATCAAGCAATAAAATTTTCATTTATTCTATCTTGATGTTTATGTTCCGCTACTCTCCCTCGCTCTAATTTTTAAATTTTTAAACATGATGATCTTGTAAAACCATGAAAGGTGTTGGTGTCTTTGATAAATGAATCAATAGAATTACATGTCTATGATTTGTTAGTCTTATCATTGTTAGCATTGTTTTTTCTTTTAATTGAATAAGGACCTACTATGGTTATTCAATGTGAATTCTATAAGCCTACTAATTGTAAACACTAAATCATGTACTTGGGTACATTTCTAGGTCCTAAAATCATGTTAGCATTTACATGATTCCTAAGTAAGAAAACTAGTGGTTGACAACTATCTTTGGCCTCTTTTCTTTGTCTCTTGTTTTCTATTTGGTCATACACACCCTATGGCCTAGTAAGAACTTTACTTGTTTAGTTTTCATGACTTCGGACACCATCACCTAGCCAGAACAACAACACTCAGGCACTCATGTCCCTCTTGGGCATCCCTAACCCTTTCTTATCATACTTATTCTTTTTTGGTCTCTTTTATCTTTTGGGAATCTTTTTCACTTATTGTTCGGCCTTCCAGTTTTCGATTAATAAATTCAAACAAGGGAATCATATAAATACATAGTTATGTGTTCAAAATCAAGGACCAAGCATTAATCTTACTATCATCACCTAAGCTTGCATAATAAATACATTAAAGAACTCCAAAGGCATCTACCTAGCATCCATTCAAGGGAAAAGGGTTGCATAAACTCTTCATACACTGCATAGGAATCAGAAGTACATTTTATTCCATCCACACATACTATTGCATTCCTACATTCTAGCTACAACCCGCTATTAAGTGCAATTTACACAAGGGCATCCTAGAGCACCATTTCTACACACACACACACACACACACACACACACACACACACACACACACACACAGAACTACATGGAGTCTAAGATGTAGTGCATCGCTTAGTCGTAAGTTTGATCTCAGAGTGACTGTTGGGGTCAGTCTAAATCCCCATTCTATATTTTCCTTTCTAGGTTTGATTCAGTTTGTGGGTATGTGCAGGTAAATTTCTTTTTTGTAGGCTACATATATCTTTGGAAATTAGAGAGAGAATATCAGGTGGTCAACAAGGAATAACTACAAAACCCTTGTAACATATAAGAAATCATATCTTGAGCTCCTACACAGTTACTAGCACCTAGATTCAATCTCCAACACCTAGGCACCTCTGTCTTGCACTAGGCTCCCTTGTCTAGAATCATTCTCAGATTCTAGATTTCACTGTGAGCAGTTACAACCCTTTTTACACCCCATTCAGCATTTTACTTTTCCCATATCATTTCATGTTCACTCAGAAATCAGATAAGTCTTATTATCTCTCCTTTTTGCTTAGGGTTTCATATTTACATGTTATTTTTCTTGTGTCATACTATATTTTAGCATTTGTACATCATTTATCACTTTAGTTACTCTACAATATAGATTTAATTCAAATTAAATTAAATCACTCACAATGGTAACCCTTTCTCTCCTTATTTCCCCAACTCTCTGTTACCTCTCTTCACTTCAAAATCCTCCCATGTACCTTGTATAAAAAAAATTCAATAGGTTTAGTGGAGTATTCATGTGTGATCCATGACCTAGCAACCACCCACAACTTTTAGTTAGTTTACATGTAATAATGGGATCCTCCCCATACACAATAAGGATGGGCTTAGTGACAAGTGTCGTTGATACTTGTACTTTATTGATTTCATGATTATTAATCTAGGGCAGTGTCCACATCTATTTGTAACAAAGAGAATGATTGAAATTTTTCTAAGTATGCATTCACTACTGAATTCGATAAAATACTATTTTCAAACGTATTTAAGAAATGGTTCTATGATAAAATAATGATCACTAAATTCACAAATTGAAATGATGAAAGTGCCTAAATTCTTGTAACTAAGCAAATGCTTAACTAAAAAATATTTTAAAAAACAACAATGCTTCCCTTCACGATGGGGAGGAGTGGCCCTTGTTCCTTCCCTCTGATCCAGTTTTAAGATTGGAAATTACACCACATGAGTTAACTTAGAATCATGCACTTTATTAAATGTAATACAATACTTCTTTTATCAACAACCAACCACACTAATCCTAATATAGACACTTTTTATAATAAGCGCAGTATTTTTCATTCTAGAAGAGGAATGATTATTTGTCATAACTACCTAATAATTAACTAATAGATTTCTACAAGAAGAACTTCTTGTTAAGGAGTTACAAGTTTGACATAACAAGTGCATGTTGCACTTTGGATTAGATTTCAGCTTGTTAACTCCAAATGGAGTTCTTGATTAACACTCAGATGAGATAATTTAGACATTTTAGAGGATGTCAAAGCTCATGCATTTGAATCCCTTGAATCATGGTGACTACCAATTTGTGTTGTCCATTTATTCCATGTTTTCAATTGAACTTGATGTTAGATTGGACTCTCGTAATCTATGCAAGTTGCATGATGACTAGACAAGAATCTGCATTCAATGCTCTTTTCATCATGCAACCCATATGTTAACTAGATTAGATCTTCTCCTTGATGTCCAAGTCCATTACTTCATACGATTCCTGCGCTTCCATAGCATGAGTCCTGCGCTCCAATGTGAGTCTTGCACCAATGCTTAGGTGAGTCCTGTGCTCCAAAGCGAGTCTTGTGCTAATGCTTAAGTGAGTCCTGCACTGGGCCATATATGAGTCATGTGTTAGGCTAAACATAGGTCCTTTATTCACATTTTTTAGTGCATATACATATTTTTTTCAACTCATTTCAAGAAGCATAGATTAGATGAAAATGAACAAGGTTTAGGAAAAAATCATCCTTTTAAATATACTAAAGTATGAATTACATAATACTAATATCAATCTTAGTACAAAATGATGAAACAAAAAAATGGGGGTTTACGTAGGAATTAACAAGGCTCATCACTCCTCCACACTTAAGGATTAGCAGGTCCTTCTATTATAGCATTTTCATTCAAGGATTCTAAAATCTCTGTACAATTATACTCATTTGTGAAAGTGATCCATGTTTTACCTTCTTCTATATTGTAGAACCCATAAAATTTGGTTACTATTTCTCTCCATCTCTTGTAGCTCTTAGTTATCTTGTCATGTGTCTTATTCCATCTAGGCAACGGTGCTAATATCAGTATTGGTTGAAATCTCATACCTACCCATTTTTCTTGCATTTCCAGCATAATTTTGTAGATGTATTTTTCTCTCTTAACTAACCATCGAAGGTTAGTAGGAGATATAACATATTTATTTTTCCAAACTTCTGGAAGTAATCCATAGCGTATTTGGCAAGGATAGAAATACATTTTAAAATTTGAGAATACATACCCCCTGAAGTTGGACACACACGTTGATATGTTTTCCTTGTATTTTTCCACCAGTTGTAGGCAATAAATATAAGCAGTATATCTCCTCAAGAACATTTTTGGTGCTAGAAGATTGTGCCTCATCAGGAGGCCTACATTAGTTTCTTCTTTCATGTATTCTCTCCCCTTTATCACACCATATGGATTTATGTCTTCAAGTGGAATTAAAATATCTTAACTGAACCTCCCCTATATAAAAGTTAATTGGTGTTTCTATCTTCTCATGGAGCATAAATTTGTGAACATAAAATTCACATAGCAAATTCTTACAAACTGTATCAATTATTGATATGCTCCCATGAATTGTTTTTAATTTTCAAATTTTTTATATTTAGTTGAGGAGAATCTACAGGTTTTCCATTTAAAAAACTATTCCTTCACGAATAAATCATAGAAATTGGAGGGTTCTCTATAAGTAAGGGATTGCTATACAAATGATAGAGATCAATCATGTTATCCTGGAGTATTTCCTTTTCTTATCTTAATTATTGTTCTCATATTCTACTTTCCATGTATCATAACACTGTTGTATCCATTTAACAATCCCCCTTAATGAAATTATTTGTGGAAATACAAAATATGTTTGAATCATTTGTTCAGTGGTTTCCAAAAGCTTTGTTTTCTCCTTCTCTCTTTGTAAAAGTGCAAGTTCAGTAGCAAGTTCTTCATCTCTAAACTGTATTAATTGAATTCTCTATTTTTTCATCTATTGTCTATTGAAATTGTTGGATTATTCTATCTTTATGCTCCAATTTTTATTGGATCTCTTGAACTCTATTATCCCTGTTTGTACCCAATTGAGAAATGTTGGCATGTTTTGTTTGCAAAATGAGTTACAATTGGTTAATCATTTCTTGAGCTTGATGTAGCTCTACTCCACTTTAGAAATGGCTAACACTTGAGGGACAAAGGTTTTAGTGTCAAGAGGTGAGCTACGCTCACCTTCAAGCATAGGTTCCTTTCCTTTGTTAGGTAGGAATGACTCTTCAACAATGGTTGTTCTTTTCACAATGTCTATTTCAGAAACAGGGTCTGAAGGAGATACAAAGGCATGTGGCAAAACATGAGATTTTTGGTTTAAGGTTTGCATTGTAGTTACCGCCTCTTGTTCCTCTTGTGAGGGAAAAATTTCAGTTTGGTTTTCATTAAGATCTTGGATTGGTCTAGATGACCTAATCCTTTTCTTTTGTCTGCCTAGGATGGAGGACCCTATTTCTGGAACTATAACAGGTTCAACGGCATATTTATTTTGAAATTTGACCCACTTCTTGAACATGTTACGATTATTTATGAAGTTGATGTAAAAGCATCCTAGAAGAAGTAGTCAAAAATCAAATTCAAGATCCTTGATGTCAGTATGTGTTATGCATCATCTCTAAGAGTCTTTTAGAGGCATACAAGTCATTACAAGTCAACAGTAGAGTCAAGAAAGTTAAATTGATCTTGTTTTTTGTTTTCCCTCCAAAAGGGATTATTTGAATATTCAAATGAATGTAATGCTTGTAAGGAGTGTAATAGGTTAAAATCATAAAATTAATTGATATTAGGTGTGTTAAGTGTTATGTTAGTAAGTGTGATTCATTTGTGTCTATGATGTATCATTTATATGCTTGTCATAATGTGTGAGGGGTGTTACAAGTTTTATGTAAGGTGAAGTTGAAGAGTCGTTAAGTATGTCATTCGTGATGTGTGTGTAAGGGTATTTAAAATAGAGTTGTTAATGCATGAAAAGGTGGAGGAACTTGAATATAGGAGGAGGTTTTCAGTTTTTGGAACTCAATCCTCATGGAGAGGAAGGAAATGATATGAAGGGTTGTATTATATATATCTTATGAAAGGAGAAATCTGTTTTGGGGTGCAAGTTGTGTAATTGATCAGTAATTTCCATATTACATGTAATTATATGAGGAGAATATTGATTTGTGTGTGAAAACTAACCTCTTACTCAAGGATTCTAAGGTGATTTTGTGTAACTTAGAAAGTAGAAACTAATTGCATGAAGGTCTTACAGATCCATTGATGTTAATTTAGGAAATTATTATGAGTGTTGGTGGCATATGTAAATTATGTTTGTTGTTTTTTCATGAAATTATACAAGTAATGATTGTTTTATTTTCACTGATATTATGCTTAGAATCATGCACAAGAGGTTTGGAGAAAACAAAGTCTGAGATGAGATTTAGGTATGATTGGAAAGAGCTAACTGTGAAAACTGAATTGTGTAAAACCAGTTCCAGTAAAGAGTTGATAACTTTTTAATTTTAACCTCAAATCACTTGAAATTTTTATGAAAATAATATGAGTACTTAGTGAAGATGGCTATCAAACCGTTTTTCTTGATGAGTAGTAAATTTTTAATTATATCCGGTTTTACCAATAGGTCTAAGGATGCATACCACTTGTTTGACAAAATGTCTTTCATGTTAAAATGAGTATATATCCTTTGATTTTAGGAGTTGAGACCTGAAATTTGGAAGAAATAATGGTAGGGTAGTATATTAATCTATTAAAAAATAATTTTTGACTTTCCATGGTTATTTTTTGATATATTTTTGACAGTCTGGAAGTGGGTCAGAGTGGACAGTTAAGAAGATTAAGTGTGAGAGTGCGTTAAGAAAGTTACCTTTTCCCTTTGAGTTAAGACTTGAAAATTTACACACTTATATAACTCCATAATGAGTTCCTAAAAATTATTAGAGTTTTTCTTGATCGTTTTTAATACAAAATTTATAAGGTATTTGGGATTTTCATAAGCTAGTAGGACCTTCAAGAGCAAAATACAAAAAGTAAGGTAGAAGGAGTTGTGTAAAGAGTTGGAACTTGAAATTTTAGGGGCATGTTAGTATAGATAAATTTGAACTAATGAAGCTGTTTAGACCTTCTGGTTTTCCCTAGAACTCCAAATACATAGTTGAACCAACTACATGGTTTTGAGAAGCATAGTGAGCAATTTTGAACAAAGGGATGAATATAAGCAAATTTGATTGTCTTGAATGCATTGAATAATGGATTTAAATATGTCATGAAGTTCATGTGAAGGGGTAGGATTCTAAGGAGAAAAAAATAGAAATAATTTAGAATTTGCATTCTTGAACTAGAGATCTAGTGAAGCAAAGGGGATGAGTTAGCAAGGACAGTTGAATACAAGGTTAGCTTGAAAGGTGAAAGAGCTATTAGATGAATAAAATTAGAAGTGAATGACAGCATTGAGTAGGGTATAGGTAATTACATGCTTGGGTGAAATTAATTTAGTGATACTTTACATATTTCACAAGATTTGAGCAATTTTGACATGTTTTAGCCTTATAGGCTTGGTAGAAATATCCTTTATGCAAAGATACTGTAAAGGAGATTTTTTTTATTTCTCTTGAAATTAGTAATAAGCATGATTTTAATTTCCTCTATGCATCAGAAGTGGTTCTTACAAATAAGGTGAATGAGCCCTTAGAACTTTAGATATGGGGAATCGCAATGGGTTTTCTCAGTGGCAGAGGAAACAGAGTCAAACAGGACCTATGGAAGATTACCTTTATTGTGGTCTTTAGCTTGTCCATGGCGTAGGTGGATAAGAATTATTGAAAATAGTCCTAGGATAACCTCATATTGGTCCTCACAAGTGAAATATTATATGACCCATTTTTCTACATCTACCCACGGCTCATGGAGAGTACTTCTTTTGATGCCCTTGGCCTTTCCTTGTTATCAAAAAATAATTCTAGTTTTTCTTTCTTTCCCACAACAAACCTTTTAATAATTTCTGAGTAAGGAGTCCTAAAATTAACTAACTTTACCTCCTCAAGAATACCAGAAATGTGACAAATAATGGAGGAGCTCAATAATATTTTTACACCTTTTACTCTTGAGTGTCCTTCCACCATATTTTCTACAAATTCATATGTCATTCTGGGGTTGAATTCCTCATATGAAAGTATGAAATCCATCCTTCCTTCCTTCTCAAAGACCGCCATTGATTTCCTATCTGATAGAAATTTGACTGGGCTTTATGGTTCATGACGAAGCCTAACCCACATACTCTGTATGAGTAGAACTGGTAGTGGCGTAGGAAATAAAAATATTAGAGCATAGGAATGGAAATGATGATAACATAGGAATGATACGACAATGGTGAAAAATAGAGGAATGAAAATGGTTTTATATACAAACAACACCAATTGGGTAAATTTAACCAATTGAGATGAAACATCAAGAAGCTTGGAGAATAAATTGGAATGTGGAAGTGATCATTTAGGGATGTGTGAGACATTAATTGGGATATGTGATGCGTGTGGAAACATTGGAAATGGGTAGTCATCATTGCACATAAGAGTAATAATTAACATCCTATAATTAAACTTTTTTAACATTTAAAGGAGAGTAATGTCATAGATTTCAGTGATAATCATTTGTCACATCTTCTTACAACATTAGATTCTTCATTTTTCTGCAGATTATCTCAATACCTTTGTTCATAGCATGATTCCTAGGTGACCACCATTGCTGGTTTTCAGCCACCTATGTTTTATTTTCAAATATATATATTATTTCTTTATTTTTGGAAGGAATGGCCTTCATTCTATTTTTCAACCACTCCTTCATAGGAATATGGCTCCCATTTTTGGTTTTCATCCATCCCCTATTTAATCTTTTTATTGAAATATCAATTCAGCCTTGAGTTGACTTAGACAAGGAAACCTTTTCCAACTAATTCAAAGTTGAATTATCTTGTAGCATCTTCTTGAACTCTTCCTTTGATCTTATATTTTGGTATAAACTGAGTCTATGACCATTAACCATGATCATTCTTCTTTCACCATCAATTAGGATCACTTGCATGGTCCCATTATTAAAGACTTCATCAATTTGGTATCGACTCATCCATATTTTTGTAACTTCCCTTTAAAGTATTTGTATTTTGAATCAAATAGAAGAGCCCAATCCAATTTACTTTGGTTGATATGGTTGTCATGCCACAATTATCTTTGATGTTGGATTATCTCTATTTTTAGTAATTCATGTAACCTCATCTCATCTAGTTCATTCAACTAAATAATTCTTTCCCGTTGTGCTTCTAAAAATTCAATTCCTAATACAGCAATTTTCCTTAAAGTTTGAGTCTCAAATTCTATGGGAAAGATACGTTTATTCGCATAGATCAACTCATATGGAGTAAATCTTATGGTTGTCTTCCAAGTGGTTTTATATGCCTATATTGCTTCGAGTAACTTCTGAACCCAATTCTTCCTCGAGAGATCTAGTGTTTGGTAAAAATGTTCTCCAATTCTCTTTTAGTGACTTAAACTTAACCATTAGATTGAGGGTGGTATGAAGATGATTTTTTGTGCCTCGGCTAATAAGTTTTCACAAAATAACTGACTACATTAGACATGAACTGTGGTCCCTCATCTAAAACAATCGATCTTGGTGCCCCAAACCATTAGGAGATGTGGTCATACAAGAAGTCTTCTACCTTATCATCCCTTACATATTGGAGAGCTTGTACCTCAGCCCATTTTATAACATAGTATGTACATACCACGATGTAGTCCTTTCCTTGAGAAGGTGGGTCAATTGGTCCAATGAAATCCAATCCCCACTTCTCAAATGGCTCTAGAACTACTTAAGGTTAGAGTTGCATCTCATTTGTAAATGTTGATTTTCCCATCCTTTGGCATTGATCACATCTCCATACATACTTTTTGACATATTTATGCAAAGAATGCCAATAGTAGCCAACTCAAATAACTTTTTAGATCGTTCTTTTGACTAAATAGTGTCCCCTTGGTGGTTCATCATTACATGCTCTGAGTATATCAAAGATCTCATCTTTAGCTACACACCTGTGTAATACTTGATTAGGTCCACATTTAAAAAGCATTCCATTAAACTATTTCTACATCACACTTTATTTAATTAATTTCTTTCTTTGCTTATGTGTGAGGAGATATGGGAGCTTCTCAGTGGCGAAGTAATTAGCCATGTCTGTAAACCAAGGGGATATATTTTAGATTGCAAATAGAATTTCATCTAGAAAATCATCATTGACATGCTTCTTTGTACTTGAGATAGTTAGGCTTGAAAAAGAGTCAACTACCACATTTTATTTTCCTGTTTTATCAATAATCTTTATGTTTAATTCTTGCAATAACAAAATCCATCTCACAATTTTGCCATGCACTAAAGGTTTATTCATTAGATATTTAATGGTGGAATGATTTGTATGAACAATTACCTAATATCATGTAATGTAATGGCGAAACTAATTAATTGCATAAAAACTACAAGAAACTCTTTCTATGTGGTAGTGTAATTCCTTTCAGTAGGGAACAGGTTTTTACTAATGTAGCAGATGGCATGCATTGCCTCTCCTTCCTCTTTTTGTCCAAGCATGGCTCTCATTGCCTCATTGGAAGCATCAGTTTGTATGTGAAAGGGCACCTTCCAATTTGTACCTCTTAAAACCGGTATTTGTCAATTTGTCCTTGATGGTGTCAAAATATTTTTAACGTGCTTTTGTCCATTCAAATTCAAAATCTTTTTTCATAAGGGAAAACAACAGATAATATTTTTACTGAAATTTGAAATGAATCTTCTATAATATCTAGCATTTCCTAGAAAAATTCTTACTTCAGTTTGAGTTTTGGGGGATGGAAGTTGTACAATGATACTGACAGTATCGAGATCTGCCTTGATTCCCTCAACTGAAAAATGGTGGCCTAAGATTATACCTTGCTCCATTATGAACAGACATTTCTCATGGATTAAAGATAACTGATGCCTCTCACACCTATAGAGTAATTTCTCCAAATTATCAATTTCCTCTTGGAATTTTTCCTCATAAACTATAAAATCACCATATAAATCTCCATAGAATCATGAGTGAGATCAACAAAAATTGCTAACATGGCTCTTTAAAAAGTAGTAGGAGCATTACATAAGCCAAGTAAGATCCTGTAGGAAAATGTCCCCCATGGGTAGCTAAAGGTAGTATTATCTTGGTCTTTTGGTGCCACCATGATTTTATTGTACCCACTGAACCATCCAGGGATGAAAAATGCCTTTTTGTGGATAAATTATCTAAGACTTGGTAAATAAAAGGTATGTGAAATAGTCTCAATGTGTTTCCTTATTCAACTCCCTATAATCTGCACAGACCCTCCATTTACCATTCTTCTTAGGCACTATAACTAATGGAGAAACCCATTGGCTATCTGAAATTTGATAGATAAATCCTACCTGAAGAAGTTTCTCAATTTCAATTTTAACATTTATCTCTTAAGGACAGGTTTTATCCTCCTTTTTAGTGATTGCTTGACTAGTCTGTAATAAGTTGTGTAAATGTGATGTGTTCAAATATTGGGATTGAATACCTTTCATGTCACTATATTCACAAGAAAAATCTTGAGGATGAGAGCATGAAATCTTGAATAAGGTATTATCCTCTTGACTACTCAACCAGCTATTAATTATCAACATTTTTCCTGGGAAATGGGTAGTTGTTTGGTGTCTGGATAGAGATAATTTACCATTGGGTATTCTCTAAATAATGAATTCAAGGGGTAATTATGGGGAAGAAATATGTGGATTTCAGTGATGTTTTGGAAGATACACTCATTCAAATCTATGTTTGGTGAGAAAGGAAAGATTATAGGTTGTAAGTTTTCATTTATCATATCATCCTTTATCTCTATTAGTTGTGACTATGGTTTAGAAGGATCCGAAGTATGGATTTTTTCTGAGTGTTCTTGAATTATAACCACAACTAATGAGGAAACAAAATCCTCTACCTCCTCTAGAAAATCCTTCCACCATTTTTTTCCTTAGTGGCAGAAGGTTTGGTAGCTGAATATATATATATATATAGTATTATTTGAATCCGTGTCCATTTGTAATTATCATGTTTCATGTTCTACAATCAATAAGAGATGCAGCAATGGCTAACCAAGGGAATCCTAAAATCAAGGGATATCCAGTTTTCTTATTCTTGGTTTTAGTAACCATAAAATATATTGAATAATCCTATGCTTCAATTATGATGGTAACATCCTCTATGATCCCTTTGGGTTTCACTATGGATTGATCAGTCATTTTTAACACTATCAAAGTTGATTGTGGTTTAGGAAGAGATGATGTGGACAAGGTATCAATAGTCATCATGTTGATTGTAACCCCTAAGTCAATTAGAACATTTTGAATCTTCACATCTCCAGTACAAACTATAACAATTGAACTTCTAGGGTCACCATATTTTGGAGGGTCATCTTCCTTTCTAATATGTTAGCTAGTTTTCCATCAATGTGGATTATTCTAGGCTGATTTTTCCTTCTACCTAGAGTTTTAACACAAATTTCTTTGATAGTTTTATTTAACTCTGGAATATATCTAAGATATTGTAACATAGGAATTCCAATACTTACTTATTTTAGACCTTGAATCAGCTTTGACTCTAGTCTCTCTTGAGTTTCAACATTTTCCTTTTCTAAAAGTCTAGATGGAAATGGCATATCTACACTTGGTTCTGATGTTTCTTCAAGAAAATGTTTGGATTGTGTCTTTTCTAATTTTTCTTTTTCTGTGTGGACTTCTTTTATAATTAGAGATGATGGTTTTGAAGTAAATTTCCTTTACTGTAATGGTATGTTTCTATAGTCCATAAAATTCGCCATGGAAATCTTGTGTAAAGACTATAAAATATATGTTATTAGATTTAATGATGTATTTTGGGTTTCCCTACCTTAAATTCTTGGGATTTTCCATTATTTGAGCTAGAATTTTTGGTTGGGTAGGTTGTTCAGATGGAGTAGTAGTTTTATCCCTAGTTAATAAAGCTTGTTGTCCCTGGGGTCTTCTTGGATTATAATATTGCTAACCCTATCCTTGGGGTGCATTCTAATGTTGTTGAAGTTGTGGGTTGAATTTTTAGAATGGTGGAATGTTTGAGTTTAGATTTCATGTTTGCGGATAATAGTTCAAATGTGCACTCCACTAAGGAATCCATTCCTCTGGGACTTTTTAAAACCAAGGTTGGGGGTATGAACATGGTGTATTCCATTGATTTGGAACCCATTGTGTTTTTGGTGCATATGATTGGTTTTGATTTGCTGGAAAGTTCCCTCCTTACCTCTGAGCCACATAATTAACCTCATCTTCACTTTGGGTATTCTCTTTTAAGTTATTCTTTAGCAAGGGAAACAATCCTCATTAATTAGTGGCATGATTTAGATCACAGACAAGGCAGATGTCTATTTTATCTAAGGGAAAATCCTTAAGCCTATGTTTATTCCTACATCTTGGGCATTATATGAATAATGGCTCTGTATTCCTAGCTTTCTCCTTATCCATAGTTGTGTTAAGATGAACTAAGAGATCCATTCTTAAATTTTCAATATCTTCTCTTAGTTAGATATGTCATCATTGGTAATATTTCCTTTCTATTTTCAAAAATTTGGGAAAGTTTGGGAGTAGTTCCTACATAGGTCAATGGTATCAGTGAATTCCAACTTTTTCATGTCTCCTTTTCCTATTATATTAAGGCTTCTTGTGTGTCTTCATCCAATCCTTTAAGGAATAGATTTTTTAGGAGAGTAATATCAAGACTTGTACCACACCTCCTATGAAGGAAGAGGAATCGATCAATATAGTCCTCAACATTATCATCCTCCTTTTGTTGTATCCTCAAGAGTTATTCCTTTCAGTCCATAGCCCTATAATAATCTTGGTATTTATCTAAGAAAATTGTCTCTGTCTCTTCCCAAGTCTGGATAGATTTGGGGTTCATGCCTATGAACCCCCTCATGGTTGTATCTTTTAGAGTTGAGGAAAATAACTTAAACTTCTAAGTGTCTAAGGTATAGTCATATGTTTGGCACAATACTTTGAAATAAAATAGAAATTGGTCAGGATCTTCTGAGACGAGTCCCCTAAAGGTTGGTAAAATTGAGGGAGATATATTCTTCATGGGGACTTGTTCATTAGGGTCCATTTATATGGGATAGGTGAGTGTCCTTCATAATGGGGGATTTCCATTGTTTTCACCATTGGGATTTTCCACTCCATCAGCCATCCTTACTTGTTCATCAAGTTTCTCCGCAAGTTGATTTTGAGAGGGTTTTTGTAATTTTATTCTAATAAATCTACCTCTACAATCTATAGGTCTAAACATAAAATCCTACCATGCTTAATAACAATTTCCTAATTATAAGTGCTTAGCTGATTTTTTTCTTCCACATAATCCAAAGTACATAAAAGAATCTTAATGTCATGAAAAGGTCTTTTATTTTGAAGGAAAGAGTTATGGAAACCTTTATTGTATTTATCCTCACCCACTTATGTGTGTGGATATTCTAAATGGAAAGTTACCAAGCTAGTTATTTTCCTAATGGTAAGCATGCAAGTTTGATAGTTCTTGATCTTTTCTAACACCTTAATAATTTTATTCCCCTATTTAAGCAAGGCTCAAATAGCACCAAAAAGTGATGAGTGACGTTGATACTCATACTTTAATTATTTCATGAAAGTTACCAAGCTTTTTAGTCTTTTCTAGGTGATGGTGTCCACTTTAATTATTTCATGTTGTTTGCAACAAAGAGAATAATTGAAATTGTTCTAACCATGCATTAACTATTGAATGCAATCAAATACTATTTCTAAACATATTTAAGAAATGGATTCTATGATAAAATAGTCATCACTAAATTCACAAAATAAAATGATGAAAGTGTCTGAATTATTGTAACTAAACAAATGTTGAATAAACAAATATTTGAACAAACAACAATGCTTCCCTTCACATTGGGGAGGAGTAGACCTTTCTCCTTCCCTCTGATTTAGTTTCAATATTGAAAATTACACCAGGTGATTTAACTCAGAATCATGCACTTTATTAATGTAATACAATACTTCTTTTATCAGCAACCAACCACACTAATTCTACTACAAACGATTTTTATAATAAGCATAGTCCTTGTCATTATAGAAGAGGACGGATTATTTGTAATAACTAACTAATCGTTAACTAACAGATTTCTACGAGAAAAAATGCTTGTTAAGGAGTTACAAGTTTGACTGAACAAGTGCATGTTGCACTTTGGATTAGATTTCATCTTGCTAACTCCAAATGGAGTCCTTGATTAACGCTTAACTAAGATGATTTAGTGATTTTAGAGGATTTCAAATCTCATGCATTCGAATCCCTTGAATCATGGTGACTACCATTTCATGTTGTTTATTTGTTCCATGTTTTTAATTGAACTTGATGTTAAATTGGACTCTTATAATCTATGTGAGTCGCATGATGACTAGATGATAATCCACATTCAATGTTCCTTTCATCATGCAACCTATGTTCTGACTAGATCATCTCTTCTCCTTGATGTCTAAGTCCATTTCTTCCTTTATATGAGTCTTTTGCTTCCATAGCACAAGTCTTGCACTCCAAGGAGAGTCCTACACCAATGCTTAGGTTATTCGTGCACTCCAAAACAAGTCCTACACTAATGCTTAAGTGAGTCATGTATTGTGCCATATATGAGTCATGGGCTAGGCTTAAAATAGGCCCTTCATTCACATTTGTTAGCACATATACAGATTTATTTCAACTCGTTCCAAAAATCATATATAAGATTAAAATGAACAAGGTTTATGCTCAAATCTTCCTTTTAAATATATTAAAGCATTAATGACAAAATGCTAATATAAATCTTAGTAAAAAATAATGAAACAACAAAATGGGGGTTTAAATAGGAATTAACAAGGCTTATCACTTAGCCCTGTGACTGTTGGTGGAAACTGTTATCCAAAAATTCACCCCTCAAGGTAATTTGATAACATGCATCAAATTCTTTAGTCCCAAGCAATTATATTGAGTCCGGACAAAAAGTCATGTTTCTAGGGTCCCCTCATATTTTTTCTAACTCACCTGTCCAAGTAGAAGAGAGAAAGTTATGAGGAAAGGTAATAAAAATTGCAAAAAATAGGCTCGGGCCAGAAAAAATCATGAAAAATGGCTAAAATCCTAGTCCTCGCAATAGTCGGGATAGTTGGGACAAAAGGACGCGAACCAGCCGAAAGGCCGCCAGGCGGTCCACGTAGCATTTGGGACATTCGGGCAAAAGGGACGCGCGGGACGCGGAAATCCGAACTGGCCGAAAAGTTGAAAAAATTGACTAACTATTGAAACAGGGAGTCTGAGACATCTGGGCAATTAGTACGCGAACCGGCCGGATCGGCCGAAATGAGTCAAGGCAGCCCAGAACAGTTGGGCCAAAGGTACGCGAAGTACGTGAACCAGCCATATCGGCCGAAATGAGAACTCTCAGTCAGGGATGCGTGGGACAAAAGTACGCGAACCGGCCGAACCAGGCAAATCGGGAAAATTTGTCCCAAACAGTCCGAAAGCAAATGGGACATCTGGGCCGCGAGTACGTGAACCGGCCAGTTCAGCCAAAATGGAAAATTTCAGCACTGTGCCAAATGGGACAAAGGGACGCGCGGGACGCAAAAAGCCGAAGCGGCCGAAGGCAGAGGAGAAAAGTCAACATTCGACCCGTGGAACTTCAAACGGCCATAACTTTTGACTCCGAGCTCCGATTTGCACAAATTAGACTTTCTGGAACGAGCACGATGTCCTCTACGCCACAAAAACTAGATTTCTTAATTTTAATGAGGATAGATATATTTAAATAAAAGAAACATATTCGGCTCCAGTCAGTTAATGCTCATTCCCGTCAAATGACAGAAAACGCCTGTCAGGCCCAAAATAGCTGCCCGCACTCAGAAGGCCATAACTTTTGCATTTCTCAACGAAATCACACAAAATTGGTACCGTTGGAATCGTGGTTCTGAGCCCGATGCACAGAAATCAAGAAATTCCAGATTTGATCAGATATTGATTGATATTTTTAAGAAAACATGGCCGGGTTCAGAACAGTGTTTTATTTGGTAGCTGGGAGTGCAATTAAGAGGCATGGTCATCATTCTTTCTCTGCTGCAGCACATGGGACAGTATGGGGATCCTTTTGCAAGTAATGTGCAATCATTTCACTCAATTTAATGCCTCTTACAGGTGGTTGAAGGACAGATTCGGGATTTCCATTTTCCCTTCTCTTTCCCTTCTCATTTTTTCTATAAATTGGAGTGTTGGGCTCATTGTAAAGGAAGAGTTTTTGGGTAGCAAAGCTCTGCCAAAATTTCTTTGTGAAGCCAGTGTGTTGCAGGCCCTTGTAGTGGACTCCTTGCATGGTGATCCAGGCCCTTACCTTGTAATAGACTGAACTGTGCATACCAGGAAGCAATAAAATACAAGTTTGTGGATGTATCTTCCCCTGCTGTGTTTTCTTGCATTCTTCTTGCCCTTTTATCTTTCCACAAGAATATTGTGTCTATTATTATGTTCTTGCAGAATTCATTAACATTGTGTATGCTTGGAATATTTTTGTGAATGCATTTTGCTAGATTATGGTGAACTGTCATCACCTCTTCTAGTGTGCACTTTCCCTCTGTATTTCACACATTTGGAGACTACTCTCACACCCTCCTTTTCTGGTGTATCACCGCTTTAGTGTAGGCTTTCATTTTATGTATTCTCTTTCCCTGGTCCCTTGGAAGTTTAGATTAGAACAGTTAGCTTATCCTGCATTAGAGTAGATCGTGGCAAGTAGTTTAGGAGAAAGAACCAGCTTTCTCTGGAGGTCTATCTCAAGTAGCAAGTCCCACAACTTGGAGATAGTACCCATGTTATCCAATCACACTGTGAGTTCAAACACATGCACAGGGGTGCTGTGATTCGGTGATAACAGAAACCAATACTTTGCATTGTGACAAATTATTTCACCAACATTATACAAGTGTAATTTTTCCACAGATCAGAAGGATGTTGAAAATGTTTTAGAACCTAGGTTCGCACCTGACAATTACATATGTTATAAAAGGTTCCAAATTTTCTAAGGCATTTTCAACAAAAAAATTCTGCATATCTTGTCATCATCACATTCCATGATACCACATTCAAACATTTTGTTGAATAGTTTAATGCCTTGTGGATGCTTCCATATTTTTCATAAAAATCTTTGAGGCATTCAATTGAACAGTTCACCTACCTTGTGTATGTAATAATGATCAAACAAAATAAATTGAAAAATGTTTTAGAGCCTAGGTTTGCACCTGGTAATTGTATTTTCTTGAAAGTTTCTAAAGTTGTGTGTGCAATCCCACAAGGTGTAAACAGGTTTATAGAGTCGTAGAATTTCTTGATCCCATCACAATAATAGATGTAACTACAATAACATGCTTGAAAGTGAATGAAAATATAACTAAATAATATGCAAATGTGTAAATGATGCATAATGCAAGTTAAATAAAAAATGAATTATTCCACAATTTTTGTGATTGTAAGAGATCTCCAGCATAGGAATAAATGCAAAGTACGAGGAAGAGGGGCAATTAGGCCGAGGATGAATGGAAGAATTTGAATAATCACAATCTTTGGTGTTTCTACTATGTGCTTGCAAGTGAAGTAAGGATATGCAAAGCCAACAATGGACAATTCTATGCCTTTCTCTTGCATTTGCTTGAAATTTTGCATTTTGTATACAGAAAAAAGTTCACATTCAATGAAACACAATGTATGTGGTTTTTTGTATCTTAAGTCCTAGAATGCTGAAAATAGATATTCCTTTGGCAAGTTTGAAATAGAAAGAAAACTTAGCTTACAAAGATAAATAATTTACAATCAGAAAATTATGCTCAATGTTATTTTTAAGGTGTAGCGAAGACTCTTAGTTCTTTCTTAGGCTATAAAATCTATAAAAGATTTAAACAATTTCATTTAAATATTTTTTCATTATTATTGCCATGTATATATCATAATTACTATTATTGTAGAATGCCACAAATAATGTAATCAAACCTTAAACCGGTTCCTTAAAAATGTCATCTTCTTTTCTTAAAGAGACTCTTATCATATTGTAGAAGTTTTGAGTAAAGTGTGGTCTTATCTAACTTTTTAATGTTATACATTGAAGCAATATATTGTCACATAGGCATGAGGTTGCAATCCTTATAAATCTACACAATTTAAATAAAAAATTGATTAACTAAAATAGTTAATAATTTGACAATGTGTATTCAATGGTGACCATTATAGGTTTCACTGTCCCCATATTTTCATTGTTGGAATGCGGTCATCTAAACCCATAAAATTAAAAACCTCGTTAATTGATTTTGATTAAAACTTTCACAGCCCTCTCTCTATAAACTCATTTTGTGCATATCATGTAACCATGACATATATATATATATATATATATATATGCTTTGGATTCAAGGGCTCTGCCCTAGCCTGTGCCTCTCGGATGTCATGGCCATTCCTCCATCTCCTCTCTACCATAGCCGCCCCCTCTCCCTTTACTCTCCTTTGTTCCCAACTTCCACCTCCATCCTCCATGGATGCACCCCTTCTACATTTTCCCCACTCCTTCTGCATGTGTCGCCCTTTCAGACCTCAAACCAACAAAAAAACAAAAGTAAAACAAATGGGAAATGAAACTAGAACAAATTAAAAGAAGTAGGTTATACGTGTAAGGAGATTAGGGTTAGATATATGATTTCTATATAATTTAGATTATTAGATAATATAATAATTGTAGCATAATATATGTTTTTGTATAAAATGTAGACTATAATATATATAATATACATGGTTAGTGTAGAGAATATATATATATATATATATATATATATATATATATATAGAATGTGTAACCTAGGTTATAATGGATCGTTAATATAATCTTTATAATATTATAATGTTATTATATATATAATATTATTGTTACTTATATAATATAATATTATTATAAAAGTTATAGGGTTATAATACTATTATTATAATGTCTTTCAACGTTTAATAATGTTATCACAATGTGTGAAAGGTTAATCAGTGATATATATATATATATATAGACACACACACAAACTACTATAAGGTGTATAATGTTTGTAAAGTTATTGTTACAATGTGAATATAATTATGAAATTTATTACAATATTTATAAAGCTTAGAATGTTTATAATGTTTACTATGACGTCTATAACATTTATTAAGTTTTTCATTATATTGCTTATAATGATAAGATATTATATTATCTATAATATCATTATTATAGATAATATAATATTTTTTATAATGGCTATAACTTTTAAGACACAACATTACTACAATGTGGTAATAGAGCCCAATGCTCGTAAATTATGAACTAGGACGACCGACATAGTGTCTCTTTGAAGACATCTGATAAAATTAGAATGATACCGAGAAGATGAGCATGGCCCTATGTAATAACTACATGCACAAATTGAGAAAGGATTCACCTAACTTCGTAGCAATGCACCGATGCACAAAAAAAACAAAATTCATGGTTTTTGGGTTGAAAAATATAGGGCATCACACTTAGTATCAGAGTGTGGGTTGTTATGCTCAGACTTTGGGAACACTGTAAACAAACTAGAACTAAAATTTTGACTGTTTAAATTTGTAAACTTAACTTGTAAATAAACCATTTGGTAATTTCCTAACTCCTACCCTTCTCTTGTGCAGGGCGCATTAATGGGTTGGGGTTACTAAATTTGGGACTAAGAGAGGATCCACTGGAGTTGAGACTAGGATTTCTCGTAGAGGAAATACTGAAGTGGGAGTTACGGATGTGTTAGCAAGAAAAAAATTTTTGGGTGGACAAACTTGTGGATTTCTTGCCAACACTCTGGGAATCTAAATCCCTCTACTTAATCGGTGTAGCTGTCATATATGCATGCACATGAAAAGGTGGATTTATATGGTGGCCTTTCGACCAGGGATCCAACAGGGACACTCCACTGACCCTGCGGCAAAGCTTACAGATACCTATAAGAGAGAACTTTGTCTATAGAGAGGGAAAGGGGAGTGAGAACAGAGGTAGGAGAACTAATGTTGTAGGTAGAAAATCATATTCGTACACACACACTAGTTAGAAACTTCAACACATACATTTATGAGAAGAAACAACTTTGTAAGCATCATTAAGACCAAATTAAATTTGATGAACACAAAGTATCAAGAAATCCCTTAGTCAAAGAAAGCTAAAAACTCCTTCTTCTTGTATTAATTTCTCAAACAAAAGTTGTACATAGTGGAGGAATGGAGGAAATTGAGAAAGGGGGGAAGGAAGAATTTGGCTATCTCCTTTGTTCTCTCAAGGTAGAATGCACTCTTGAGCTTACAAAATTAATAACCAACCCTTTGAAATGGGAATGGCATTACAATTTATAGAGTAGAATATGACTCTTCATCTACCCCCTAATGCCTTTTCATATGTCCTCACACAACTTAAAACTTTTCAACTTCCTAAGAAACTTTTAAGTCCCTTTTTATAACATAAAGGTGACTTATTACATTATGAACATTAGGACATATGAAAAATTGCAATCCCAACATGAAATTAGAATATTGGAAAGTGAGAGAAAGTTGGGGGGAAGAGGAGAGAGAAAGAGAGAGAGATAGAGAAGAAGAAGAAGAGGAGATGTCGTTTCCAATGAATTTCATTGATCCTCATTGATGGAAAGCTCCAAATGCAGTGAAACTCTGAATCTTTGAACTCCTTACACACTGTGAATCTCCTTCAAATCAGCTTTTGAATGTTTGCCAAGTTAAGTGAACTATTCCACTGATGACCATAACTTCCAGCCTACGTATGATGTACTATTTTTAGTGAGAGGTAATTTTTTCCTCTTCTCAACCATCTTGATGTGATGAAATCCCTAGTTCGATCCTACGCACACTATCCTTGCCTCAGTCACTTCTTTGGGGTGACTTACTATTTTTAGTAAGCACCCATATAAGGGACTTACTATTTTTAGTAAGTGGTCATTTTCACTATTTTTTTCTCTAAACACTCATTTTGGATTCCTCGTGATCTTCAATTCCCGTTACCTTTGTCTCATCTACTTTTGATGATGACTTTCCAAACATAGCAAGTCTATATAGGAAAACTTACTATTTTTAGAAAGTGTGTTTCCAGTGCTTGATTTGCAACAGAACATAATTTTTTGGACTCTTCTTGTCGTTATGATCACACCCTTTGAATTTCACATAGTTTTTCCCACTAGAATGATTGGAAATAAATTTTGAAATTTTGACCTGGCAGTGGCTTTGGGCACAGAGCTACCATGGCAGCCATTAATGGAGCTTGAAATTTACAGGTCTAGTTTTTGTCTCCGTTTGTAATGAAAACAACTCCATTACGATAGGTTATTCATTTAGAGCCCATGTGCAAGTTTTTAGTTCGTTTCCATTGCCAGAGTGATGTGAAATCCAACAAATGTGAGTTGGTGCACAAAGTGAGGATTTTGTTGGAGAAAATGATTCTAGGCACCATTTGACCTCTTGTTTATTACAACTTTATCTTCTTACAAAATTTGAAATTCTACAAAATATGGCATCTCGATCCAACTTGTACTTTGCAAGATATGAGGATTTTTCGATTGGGTGGCTTCGTAGTTATCTGGTGAAAAATCTCCATTTTCTCTTCATTCTTCGTCATTTCACTCCATTTTTATCTGAGGCTTCCATATTTTTGTGCATTCATGGTGTGGAGAGTTTGGTGATCATGATGGAGCTGGTTCAGATCGGAAATGGTGGACAGGGTGTCTGAACAAGCTTGAGCAAAGCCATGGCATGGTGAGGAGTTGTGGAAGAGAAATGAGAGGAAGAAAATGGTTAAGTGCCGGATTTAAATTTTCAAAAAAAATGCACATGGAGGGGCTGGGTGTATTTTTTTTTCCCTGATGTCCCTCACCTCAGATGTGAGGGACATCAATTTCCATGGTGGACAAGAGAACGACACATGTCGTCAATCCGACGATAAGGGATTTGCTTGAAACATGAACCTGGGGGCTGAAAGTCGGTCACGTGGGTGACCAAAAGATTCCCCATAGAAGTTGGGCACATTTTTCCATGTTTGGTGTCCCTCACCTCAAAGGGACGTGAGGGACATAAAATTCCATGATGGTCTTAGAGATGACATGTGTCCTCGATCCAACGGCAAGGGATTTGCTTGAAAAATGCACCTAGGGGCTGAAATTCAATCACGTGGGTGACCAAAAGACTCCCCATATGGTCTGGGTGATTTTTCCATGTTTTTTGTCCCTCACCACAAAGGGACGTGAGGGACATCAAATTTCACAGTGGTCCTAGAGCTTACACGTGTCCTCGATCCAACAGCAGGGTGTTTGAGCTGCAAAAATGCACTTGGGGGTTGATAATCAGTCACGTGGGTGACCAAAAGACCACCCATAGGGGTTGGGCTAATTTTTCCATGTTTGGTGTCCCTCATCTCAAAGGGACATGAGGGACATCAAATTCCATGGTGGTCCTGGAGCTGACACGTGTCCTCAATCCGACGGCAGGGAGTTTGAGCTCTAAAAATGCACTTGAGGGCTGAAAGTCGATCACGTGGGTGACCAAAATAATCCCCATAGGGTCTGGGCACATTTTTAAAGGGATGATGTACCTGATCTCATGAAATTTAGGGACATAAAATCCCTCCATGCTCATGGGGCTAACACGTGTCCTCCCGAAAATTGACTAACTCCTAGATTGTCTCCAAGAGGGTGACTTGGAACGATGATAACTTGAGCTCCCGATGGAATTTATTATTGAAATTTTATATGATCCTGATTGGAAATGGAATTTTCAATCTAATGGTTTGGTTATCATGTCATTATTCATTCATTTGATCACTGAAAAATTAGAATTTTGATCTGAGACTCCACTTGTGCCTGAGAAAAGTTGCTTGCAAAGCCTATGCGCCAAGGTGTTGTGAAAAATATGATTTCACCATAATATAGGTATTGTAATAGTTTTTCCATAGATGTTTTGTTTTAATTCTAACTCCATCCATAGCTCCCGGAATCACCTTATGAAGCTCAGCAGTTATTTTAGGCTTATGTATTGTTTAGGCTTATGAACCCTATTTTTACTCAGACTGCTCCAAGTCTTTCAGAACTTCCCCAAACCTTCCAAAATCATTTACATGATGTTCTAATTTCTTTAATTCAAATCCATGTTGAATTAGGCCCTTCTGTTCCACTCCAGGAGGGTTGATCCATTCCTAGGAAGGATAGTGATAGCCCTTCCCAATACTACTAAAAGATAACATCTTTTGATGGACTCCTAAAATAACCTAGGGGTTGATTTGAATTTCCTAAATCACCTAGGGGAATGAATTAACACCAATCAAGAGGTTACTGGACTGACTGAATAGACTTGGTATGCTTGGGAAAGATAAGACATGGAAATTTTGGCACAGGGGTATAGTTATCATGCTCAGAAATTGTCAATTTCCTTGTTGCATATTTACATGACAACAGGGTGGATGAGGTGGTGGTAGGAATGGAGAAGGATCTCGAGGAGGATGTGTTAGGAAGTCACAAGATGCTCTTGAGGTATGACAGAGGAGAGCAAGGATAGACATGCCACATGTAGAAGGAATTGCACCCATAGCCTCTAAAATTTTATAGGCATTGCAAGAGGTGGTTTCTACTCTTAGAGAGAGAGAGAATGGGAGACCATGGATATCACAAATGGAAAGGGGTCTGCATTTCAGAAAAAAATAGGGGGAAGACACAACATGATAGGGAAAATGTGAATCTCATCTTCAACAGTTATAAGATAGTAGGTAGAGAGGTGCACCACCTCCCCCTCATGGTGGATTTAGACCCACATTTTCTACCTCTCAACCACCATAGTATCTATAGCAACAGGAACATCATCCACAATAGTAGCATACACATCAAAGGCCCTTTCCGCAACATGACACACACAGAGGTCGTAGTGTGGGACCACCACCTAAAGCACCATAAAGGACATATTTACCACCTAGATCACAGTCAATAGGAGGATGCCACATAAACCATTTAGGGAACAAACGACATCATCTTCCACTATGAGTATTAGGGTTCCTAGAGGTATATCAAGGAAGTGAAGGACTACTCTAGCTTTTTATGGTTGTGGTGAGTCACTATTAGAAAAAATTTCCACATACTCCATATGAAATTAAGGAATGCAAAGCTCTTGCATCAGAGGCTATAGTTGGTGTGATGTAGGATGGGAATGCATGATCTACACAATAGTTGATAACCACCAAGAAGAACATTAGGATACCGTGATTGAGATAACAGGTAGTATTAGAGCACCCCTATTTCTGTATTGTTTGATTCCAGGTCTTCAAACTCATTTGTATCCCCTTTGGTAGTGGATCATTATAGGATGGTGCCAGTGATACTGGGTCCTAAATGGGATGTAGAGGTAGCATTGGGTGTGAGAAATTCCACAAAATCCTTAGTTAAGGAGTGTGTATTTGACATAGGGTCCTTTTTTACTAAAGTTGATCTTCACATTTTTCCATTGAGGTCTTACGATGTAATTTTGGGCATGAATTGGTTATCAACTCATTAGTCTAGAGTATATTTCCATCTTAAGATGATCGAGTGTAGAGATGAAAATGGATTAGAGATGGTAGTGATAAGTATTTAGAGGCCCATATCCATTCACATTATATCCGTTATGCATCTTATGTGGAGTATGTAGAAGGGATGTTAATTGTTTTCCATTATGGTGAGTAACAGGATAGAGAAGACTTCAAGACTATCTTTATATGATCACCCTATCCTCTAGGAGTTTAAAAATGTATTTCCTAAGGGGTTTCTAGGTTTAGCACCTTTATGGGAGATAGATTTCCACATTGAACTTGTTCCAAGAGGTTAACAAATTTCTTGTGTACCCTACAATATGACCACTCCTAAGCTATATGAAATCAAAGTGTAGCTAGATGGGTTATTGGACAAGGTCCTTATTCTCTTTAGTGTGTCTCCTTGGGGAGCACCAGTTATATTTGTGAAGAAGAAGGATGGGTCCCTGAGATTATGTATCGATTATAGACAGTTGAACAAGTTGAAAATCAAGAATCGATATCCTCTTTCACGTGTTAATGACATGTTTGATCAGATGAGAGGAGTGACTATATTCTCTAAGATTGACCTAAAATTAGGATACCATCAGTTGAGGATTGCATAGGATACAAAAGGCATCTTTCCACACTAGATATAGACATTATGATTTCACGGTGGTTCCTTTTAAACTCACCAATGCTCCTACAGTGTTTACGAATCTGATGAACAGAGTATTCAAGACCTTCTTATATTTCTTCATACTAGTATTTCTAGATGACATTCTTATTTACTCATGGACTCACGAGGAGCATGAGGATCACCTTCATCAAGTTTTACAATGCCTTAGAGAGCAGTAATTGTATGATAACTTAAAGAAATGTGCCTTATTCCAGACATAAGTGTAATATTTAGGGCACATTATTTTAGGGGAGGGAATTTTGGTTTACCCTTACAAGATAAAATCCATTCTTGAGTGGTCGGCACCCACTAATGTTCCATAGGTTTTTAGCTTCATGGATTTAGTAGGATATTACATCAGGTTTTTACAGGACTTCTCTCACTTGAGCACCCCATTACATCTTTATAGTGCAAGGGGAAGAATTTTTAGTGGACCGAAAGGTGTGAGAAGTCCTTTGAAATGTTGAAATAACGTGTTACTACACCTACCATTCTTGTAGTACATAACCCGCACAAGGTGTTAATTGTGTGTATTGATACAGGATAGATGGTTGATTGCATTCAAGTCTAAGAAGCTTAAGGACTATGATCTTAATTATCCTACTCATGATATTGAGTTTGCAATAGTTGTGCATGCTCTTTTCATATGGAGACATTTCCTACTAGGTCAGAAATTCATTTTGAGGGCAGACCATATGAGCCTATGATATATCTTTATTCGGCCTATATTGAACGTTGATCAGCGGTGTTGGATGGAGCTTTTGTGTGAGTATGACATGGAGGAGGAACATGTGAAGGGGAAGGAAAATGTTATGGTTGAAGCTTTAAGTCGCATAAGACATGTGGTCATGAATACTTAAGTGGGCACAAACTTACATCATAGGATCCTATAGAAACTTCCTCATGACAGATGGTATGTGTCAGTCAGACCTAATATTGATTTAGGAAAACCCTTTAAGGGGAAGTTCACAAGGGTTACTCTTGAGGAAGATGGACTTATTAGGCATAGAGGCAAGATATATATGCCTAATGAGGGTGGTCTACGATATATTATTATGGCAGAGACCCATCATGTACCTTAGTCAACCCATCCATGGGTTAAGAAGATGCATGCTACACTAAGACAAATATATTATTGGGTAGGATTTTTTCGATATATCACAGGGTATATGTCTCGATGTTTAGAGTACCAAAGATTGAAGGTCGAGCACCAACATTTCGCAGGCCTTCTCTACCCACACAATGTTATAGTGTGGAATTGGGACAATATATTTATGGACTTCATTGTGGTACTACCTACATCTTCATTATGGCATGATACGATCATGGTCACAGTTGAAAAACTAACCCAAGGTCACTCATTTATCTCTAGTGAAGACCACCTACATGGTTAGGGCTATTACACAAGTTTATTTAGATGAGATAGTGAGATTGCACGAATTCCCTGAGAATATCATATCTGATCATGACCCACTTTACACTTCTAATTTATGGACCACTTTACAGAAGGATTTGGGCATGCAACATAATTTCAGTACAACTTATCACCCTAATACGAATGGACAAACTGAGAGGGTGAACTAGGTATTAGACGACATGCTCTGTATGTATGTGATGGACCAGCAGTCTAGATGGGAGGAATGCCTCTACTTGGTTGAGTTTATATATAATATTTACCATTATTCTATTGGCATGACACCTTTTTCAAGCTCTTTATGGCAGGGGGTACATAACTCCACTCAGTTGGGATAGGCTTGAGGATTGAGTAGTGATTGGACACACCTTGGTATAAGATATGGAACTACATGAGACTCTTATTCGTCAGTGGCTTCTTGAGGCTTGGGATAGACATAAAAAGTATGCAAATATTAAGAGGATGATAGGAGCTTTGATGTTTTCTCAAAGGTGTTTTTGAGATTCAGGCCACACAAGAGCTCTATATGCTATGGAAAAATTCTCTAAGCTATCTCCAAGGTTCATTGGACCATTTGAGATTCTTGAATGGATTGGACATGTATTTTATCATCTCCCCTTGTTACCCAGCTTATCACGTATCCACGATGTTTTTCATGTATATGTGTTGAGGAGATATGTTCATGACCCATATCATGTGCTAGATTGGATTTCATTATACATGTAGGAGGGAGGATAGGTGATGATAGGGCTTGTACATGACCGTGGGCCTTTAGGGCCATGACCTTGATAACATCAGAGTGCAGTGGGATAGATATGACAAGCATGAAGCTACATGGGAGGATGTAACCACCCATAAAGTGATGTACCCACACTTATTTCAATGACTTCCAAGAGGAAGTCATGTTTTAGGGAAGGGGGGTGTAGTGCCCACTTCCTTTAGATCATTTTTACCTCACTAGATTAGTTGTATTGGAAATTTTATCCATCTCCTAAGACATTTTTACAAGGATTGTGATACTTGACATTTTGACAATATTGATTTGGCACTTCATGACAGAATCATTTTAGATGATATTGATGTGTGTGTGTGTGTGTGTGTGTGTGTGTGTGTGTGTGTGTGTGTGTGTGTGTGTGTGTGTGTGTGTGTGTGTGTGTGTGTGTGTGTGTGTGTGTGTGTGTGTGTGTGTGTGTGATTGTGTTGAATTTTTTATGCATGGATTTTATCATTTCCATTGTTATAAGTAGTTGTGGATGTATTATGATGGTGATGATGATAATTCTTACATTTAACCCTTGTGAAATTATTAGATAGTGATTTTTACACTAACGAAATTGTGCTTAATTATGTATATGGATGTTAGTTATGATGATGATTGTTATTTAACTGATACATTGAGTTATAATGTTAATTGAATGTATGTATGCATGGTTTTGTAATATTTTCTTGGATGGATTTGATGTGTGTGTGGAGTGTGTAGTGATGGACATGCTCAATTAAATAAAATAAACACACATATGGGGAATAAGGGACCAACACACGAAGGATGCATGGGCCAAAATCCATGGCCACCTTAAGCAACATTGGTTGGGGGTTAGGAAAAGTGGCTAAGCCCTTTTGATTTTTTGGTTGTTTGAATTATTTTACCTTATCCTATGTTGTTATCCCCACTTGCGAATTTTACCCTTGAATTTTGTAAATTGAAATTTATTTAATTTCTTCCTCTTCCCATGTTTTAATGTGATACTTGTTGAGATACTTTTGGTAGGTGGATATCATAATTATGGATCTCAAAACTCAAGAAAATTACAAGGGGTCGGATTTTGGCTTTGAGAAAGATTTTGGGCACCATAAGGACCACCTAAACTTGTCCTCGACACTTTAAATGAACCTATACCTCAAACCCATCAAGGGGTAAGTGCTTTTGAAGATTTATTTATGATTTTGATCTTTTATTGTCCATTTTTCTGGATCTTTATTGCACTTGAGTTTTCTTGCTTGAATAAAATTGCTGAAAATTTTATTTCTTTAAATATTGATGTGAACTCTTTGAGTGATGGATGTAACTTAAGTTTTCTTGCTTGACTAATCCTTTTTAGTAATTTATTTTCTTGGATTTTATTATGTACTCATGGGTTTGGTGGAGTAATGGATGTCTTGAATAATAATTTTGGAGATTTTATTTTCCTTGGATATTGGTGTGTACTCCTTAGATTGAGGTGGAGAGAGTACATCTAGTTGGACGTCCATGTGGAGCCAAATCATCCTCTCCTTTTTAAAAAATCTATAAATATAGAAGTGTAGGTGAGAGAATGGGGTTGGCTACACACTCTATTTTGATTATTGGGATGAGCTTTGGGATTGAAGGAAAGAGTTTGGAGAATTTTGGAAAATTTGGAGAAGGATCAAGTGAAGGATTAGTAACAATAGCTCCAAGGTAGGGTCTTGAGCCTTCTTGTTGGTGCAACATTGTTGTATTATTTTGTATCTTGTATTGTTGGTATTTCTTGATATATGGTGTTTTTTGCCTTATATGTTTCCTTGGTTTATCTTGTTTTTTTAGCTTGTCTTTTTGGATATTTTTCTTGTTGTATTGAGTTTGTGTTGTGAATGGGAAGGGATTAATGGTCATAGGATGGAGTGCTGGAGGGGAGATTGAAAAGGTTGGTTTAGTGGAGGGAAAATTAAAATAGGATTATTTTTTTATGAATGTGGTTGCTTATATTGCTGGTTTTATTTGGAAGGGATATGAGATAAATCTGAATTAAGCCTTTGGTGGAGTGAAAAGGGGTGGTTATTGGAGGTATAAGGTGTAGTGGAGGAATAAGAGGGATGGTTTTTATGGATGTTTCAATTCCTAATTCACTACCCATGTGGAGAGATAAGGAGACTATTTTTCATCCCTCCCTCTCCCAATTGACCTGAATTCAATCCATTGTGTTGTTTGCTTGTGATTTGTTGCATTATTGTTGTTTGTGATTTTTTTGGGCCTGTTGGAGCAAGGTAAATAGTTTAGTGTTTCTCAATTGGTTTTAATGCTTGCATGGTTTGAGTTTTAGGGCTTAAGGGTTAATTAGGAAGTTATCTGATTCCCCATTGGATATGGTTGAGTGGTGAGTGTTGTTTGGTTCCCCCTTGCGTCTTTTGGATAACTTATAGAAGACCATTGAATCATTTATTGTAGTTATCTTCATCCTTTTTTTTGGTGGTTTCTCTAAGCTTGTTATCCTTGAAAGGGTAAATGTAATGTGAGACAAAAGATATGTAAACAACTATATTTCATATTGGATAAGTCTTGCTTAGTGTTGTAAAGGAGAAGTTATTTCTGAAACATTTTTTTAATACTTATATTGGAAACTAGAGGATTTTTAGCAATGTAATACCATTTCAAATCAATCATGTATTGAGTTCTTGTTATAAATGGATTTGGAATATTTGTGTTTCTTTTATCATATTTATTTGGAAAGGTATGGAATGTTTTTTATGTTGGTAAAATAGTTCTAGAATCAAATTTTTCAGAATTTCATTCCCTTGTTGTTTTCACATTATAGTAAATTTATAAAAATTTTGCTATTATATTCCTTTGAGAAGTTTGAAATACAAGGAAAAATTAGCTTAGGAAGATTAAAAAAATTACAATATAAAAAGTATGCTCAATGTCATTTTTAGTGTGTAGGGAAGATTCTTAGTTCTTTCTTAGGCTATTGTAGCGCCCATATTTTGCACACACAATTACAACATTAAAATACCAGGATAATTTTTTTTTGACTTACATTGCTCACTACACACAACACAGTAAGGGCTCAGAGAACAGAAACTTGAGCAACACATACAACAACTTACATAAGTCGTCGACTCACATAGACACAAGAAAACACCATAGACATGTCGATGCCACACTTTTCCAAATGAATGAATACTAGCAATGACCCAAAAACAAGAAAAAGGACTTCAAGGATTGGTAAACCCACAATACATCATTTCTTTAATTGCATCTTAGTTATGATTAAAATTCCAAGAACATTATTGTGCAAGGATAATTTTTTTCCCCCTATAGATTATTAAGTTTATTCCACATTTTATATACAGTTCGAACATGTTATGTTGGCTTCTTATACTTTATAAAAATTTCCATAACTAACATACTTATTTGGAATAAATCAAATTACATAAAAAGGACTTAATTATATTATTATTATGTTAAGAATATTCTTCGCCAACATTTATTCAATGTCTACATTTTTTCCCTTACAACTCAAGTGAAAGTGACTTGATGTCTAGAACGCAATATTAGGATTTAAGGGAGATTTAGATACAAGATGGCCTTTTTTTTCTTTTTTTCCAAAAGCATTCTTCGATCAAGGTATAGTTATTTCCCTACCATAGTTATTCTAATTCAATGACATGTGGAATTCCATTTTGATATATATGTATATATTTTATTTTTGTTTTCTCGAAGTTGGTCACACCAAGGCAATTCATATTCTTTGTAACTCATGAAAATGTTTACTTAAGTTATAATGACTCCAAGAGTAGCATTATTCCAATCCTCAACTCTCGTTTTTTAATATTCTATGCTTTACTTTTTTACATCGCATTAAGGTATCATTATTACCATCGCATTATAACAACAGAGTTAAGAAAGTACTTATCTGACATCTCAGGGAAATATATGGTTAGAAACATTATAACTACACATGAACCACAAGTTATTTGTGTTCAAGGTAAGGTCCCATGTTTCTACAATTTCACGATTTCACATGTGAAATATTATTTATTCCTTAATGCTGTAAAAGGACATAACAAGGTATTACAAGACAAAATTCCAATTTATTGGGTTCTCTTAAGTCAACATCTTTCAAATCAATTTTGTTTGCAAAGAGTTACTTATAATTTTCTACCTACATGTTAATCTCCTAATCAACTAAGGTTTATTTTAAATCCCAATTTTCACTTAGGGATTTAATCCCTATTATAGATTATATTAAGGTTAAATCGTGTTTACTCTATGAACCCTTCGTGAGAGATTAAGGCACTATACTGTCACAAGCCAATGATAAGACATTTAGTTGTAAGGGACTAAAGAGTTCACTAACAAGAATGCAAGACATAGAAAAATTATATCACAATCTCCACTTATGTCGTCTGAAACCAACAAGGATTTCATTTGATGAAGAAATCTAATTTTAAATATATCTTCGGAAAATAGGGTAATCCACTAGGGTACGAAGGATAAGTTAGCTCTACACACTCCAAGAAAAGTTTGAATGTGTCACTCCTATCAGATGGGTTTATGACAATGTCACTAAACATACGGACTAAGACGATAAGCCCATTCTTGGGCTCTGATTTTCCTAAATGTAGGATGTTCCATCGAGTGCAAAGTTTAAGTTCATTCTATAGTTTTCAATGTCTTCTATGGTAAGGAGTATCACACATGAAAAATAAGTTATGTCCCAATATTGAACAAGGGTAGAGTGTTTCGATTAAAATCTCTTTATTAAATTTACAAAGTATGAATACACCAAGATGACGCATTAATCATTTATTGAACACCGAATATGCACTACAAAATATTACTGCAAATTCATTTACCTATATATAAATATCAAACCTTTTTACCATGTGTACTATGAATCAAATTGAACATATGATTAAATGCACATTTCTTAGATGTCCTTGAAAACTAGCATCTCATACATATCAACAAATTATCAAATATAACCTTCTGTAACATGATATTAACATTATACATGTATTCACTTAACAATGAACTGTATAAATTATAATGATAATTATTGAATTACACATCACCTTTTCATCATCATTCTTTCATCCTGTAAAACCACGTGAGTATGATATCAGTGATAATTCGCTGGCATGGCATCCACCCTAATCTAACATAATTATCATTTTCCAGTTTCCCATTTACATATGATAATAATTATAATTTGCAATTGAAATTAAAGGTTTAGAGACATGTATTCATTACATTTGATTTTACTTCTTTTTGCAACACAGGAGAGAGAAAGAGGAGGGAAGAGAGAGAAAACACGATTTTCTCAAAAAAAATTATTTCACACAACAAGTTACACTATAGAGTTTTAAATAGTTATTTTCATGTGTTAAAATTTTCTAGGGTGGTTTGGCAACCCTACGAGGGTCCCGCAGCTTTCTATTTTTAAATTTTCTCATTAGCTACAAAACATTCAAAATGCGCTCGGAGGCTAAGAAACCGCTTCCAAAAGTTATCTTCCAATGAGAACGCACACCATGATTAACTTTCTACATGTACCTAGATATACCAAGAGTTCATAGCAATTGACGGAATTGGGAAAAAGCAAATGGTTTATGTTTGGCGGCTAGTTTTCTGGGGCAACTGGTCGTAGTTGGCCCAGTGAAAAATGAACAAAAGTTAGCTTGAGCGCTCAGAAAACCAAGTCCAAAACTGACATTCGATGGGTGAGCATGCAATGAGACACTTCCTACCAGTTCCCCTATATAAGGATAATTCATCAGAGTCAACGGTACTGAGAACTAGAAAACCATTTTCAAACGCCGACAAGTCAAAATTGGTCCAGTTTGACCTCATCAAACTGCAATCGGAGGCCTAAAAAATGGCTTTGCCAAACTATCCAGAAAAGTTCTTTTCCCTAAACTGAATGTTCCATGCAATTTTCTATTATAAACACTAGAGGTTTGCAAAGACTGGAAATAATTTCTCTATCCAAGTTTCAAATGGCAGTTCAAAACGAAAGCCAACTTACTAGATTTAACAGCTTTCTACTGTTGTAAACCAATGTAACAAGGCTCCTATAAGAGTGTCAAAAAGGTCACATATGTTCATTCAGGGTCAATCCAAGGGTCAAGGTGACTCCTTGCATACCAAGGTACATGAATAAATCTTAACATCTCGTGTTCAGAGTTACGAAGAGTACTTAATGAGTCTCTGAAAAATGCAAAAATTAATTTTTTAAACAGGGAGATGATCAATGTTATCACTGGGAAGTAAATTTCATCTGGTCGATAGAAAAATGTTGTAGCGATCCAGTTGGGTAGGAAGTTTTCTACATCACCTCAGAATGAGGGTGGAAGTGTATGTTTTAATGCAAACGAGTTATTTTGACTTCGTGAGTTATGACACGACATTTCATTGTTTTTGCAACGAGTTGAAATAAACATTTAATTGTATTAAAATCATAATATTTTAAAATTCTATTAAGCTATAAAAGATAACTAAAACACGAGAATTATGAGAGGTAAGGGAGGATGAACCATGCCTAGAAATGAACTAGCGAGGCAGAAGTCGAGGAGTTGACATCGCACCGATTGATTTCACTTGCTTGCAGCCATGGAAGGAAAACCCAAAAATAGCATCCACAATAATGTCAAAATCAATGGCCAGTTCTATTGAAAAATCCTCTGGTGGCCAGAAAGGAACAGCAAGTGCCTCCAGCTGAGTAACAAGCCCATAGTAAAGAGGCTTATCAATGTGTTTGGGATAGCAAACAAATGCCATATGTACTATGAATCCATTATGTGCATATCCTGCAATCATGGCATTCCATGAGACAACATTTCTTTGAGTCATTCTCCCAAACAGTTCGCATGCCTTTTCAACAAATCCATTTTGTGCATGTGAATACACTGAGGAATCGCTTTCAAATACAATGCACAAGAAGCATTAATAAATGGTTCTAACAGAACAGTCCAAAAGCTTGCACTTGGAAGAGGTGAGGCAATAATTCTTGGCATCATAATCTCATCTTAAATAGTAATGATAGAAGGAAATCACATCTCCAACATCCATCCTTGAATTGCCAAGTTCTTACCTAGAAGGTCTCTAATTTACAGTGACACATAAATCTAATATATCTGAAAGAAAGTGCAAATTCTCGTGCCAAATTCATAGATATTCATCTCATTCAATGAACATTGTTCAGGTATTGAAATATATCTACCTCTTTTTGTCCCTCTTTATGTTGCATTATAAAGTATCTAACTTTGGATCATGGATCTCAACCAGATTCACTCCTAAAACTAGGTCTATTGACTGAACCTTTGCCAAGAGAAACAGGGGCCAATGATCAGGCCCATACCCTTATATTCTTCACACCTTCTTGAAAGTTCCTAATCTTAGAAAGCTATAAATGACTACAGATTCTATTGTTCATACCTTGTTCCAATACTCATATTTTGGCATAGGCTAGACATATGCTAGCAAATGTAGACTGATCTGGGTTGGAGAAAAGGCCCTACGAATGGCGCAGACTCATACATGTCCCCCAAGCGTTTGCAACTACAACATATGTCAAAATCCCTCTCTCCATTATTCTTTGATGGTTGTCCACGCAAGAACAGAGGCTCGTTTTTTTATGTAGGCATTCCTTTAAGAAAAAAACAAAAAATGCCCTCACACTTATTGGTTTGAGTAAAAGTTGCGGCCATAGCATCACATAAAACCACATTTCCTTCAGGCATTTTTCCCAAAAGCACACGTCCCTGGTTTTCCACCACCCCAAACTCGCCCCATTTCCAAATGCAAGGAGACAAACCCTAACTGAATGTTTTTGAGCTGATTCGCCCTCCTCCATTTAGCTTTATTTTTATTTTATATTAAATTATAAATATATTTTTATTAGATTAAGTGACTATGGAGAAACACTTTTACAAGAATCAATTGGGAGAGGTGGTTGACATTGGCGTGTATATTCAAAATTGAATAGGAATGATGGTTTGCTTTGAGTCATGGTTAGAGACCCATCATAAACAAATTAAGGGAGACCCCCTCAGTTTAGTATATGAGCATTTCATGTTTTAAAGGTAGTAGGTTACAAAATAATATTAAATTTTTAACAGCTAATTTTACATTTAATATGTCTCTTATTGTGAGCCCAATGGGCATCTTGTACTACACTAGAGTTATCTATAGAAAAATCAAAAATCGAATAGGGATGATGATTTGGGTTTTTAGTTATGCTTGGAAACTCATCATCAATAAGTTAAGGTTGAACCAGGTAAGATTGAAACCATGCCCTAGCAATTCTCGAGGTCCGGGACTTAAAGCAGAATGTGAAATCTAAGAGGCAATGAGAGTAAGGGGGCACTACATCTCCCTCCCCTTACAAGAGAAGCGTCCTCAATGCGACACAACACCGAAGCTCGGAGGGTACGTAGGCAAGAAGCTAATAATGAAACACGTTGGGTAACAAAACAACTAGTTGTTAAAACATGACCACAAGGAAGAAAACTAATTTTGGCAATATCTTAACTTATAACGTTTTGTGAAGATTGGTAGTCCCATTTTACCGTATTGCTTAGTTAGCATTTTCTTTTTTAGTATTTCTTATCTCAAGATTATAATATTCATTGTTTAGAATTTTTCAGTTTTCTTAAGTTTCGTGAGTGCCCAACAATAACTAGCATCAAGATGTCACACAAACTTAACACAACACAAACAACCCACGAGACATCTTCCTACCTACTTTCATGACTGTAACACATCACAAGACCTTTAATTCCTCCATTGAATGACAACAAGCAGTCCACATAGCAAATAATTTCTGACAATTTCGTTCTAAACATAGACCTAGTACACACATATGACTGACAAACATAATCATCACACTGATACAAAGGTAACTGGTATCACATGTCTCAAAACCATGACTGTTAACGACATAGTTCCAATCTGATACCCAATAGTCAATACAAATGGAAATGTCAATCCCTAACCATAACAATGTCTAACGAGACTCACAAGAGTACACATAACTCATTATACCAACTCCACACCTAATAAGACATCACAAAACAATCCCCAGATATCTCCAAAAGTGAAAAATAAAATTCCATATACCATCCCAAAGAATCACCAAATAACCTCCTTATACCTCTCATAGAGAAAGAATCATAGTGTCAAAACAAAGCCGGGTCACTCAACCATAGGGCTGCATCAAGAATAACAGGTCACTCAACCATAGAGTGCCATAAGAATAACAAGTCACTCAACCATAGAGGCATGTCTCCTTTCTCCTTTTAATGAGGTCGGGTCATCCTATGGCCCTGGGCACATAGAGCCCCATCACCCCCAACCCAAGTGACATAATAACTCATGGTTCAACAACCCACTAGTTATCTGTAACTCCTTAGGGCGTACCCCCATACAATGAAGTGGGTCCATAGGTTCAACCACTCCATGGTTAATCCCATGACCCTATTCCAACACATTACGACATTAGAACCAGCATAACAATCCATTCAAATGCCAAGTGGAAAAATCAAAAGCCTTGGGCTAGGCTACAAAACTTTTAAATATGACAAGAAAGTTTTAAAACTAAGAAAAACAAATGGCTAATTAGCCATGGTTAGTGAAAAATCCAAATGTTAATGCAACAATCAAATAAATGCCTAAAATATAAGAACATGTCAATCAAGAAAACGGCTGGTTCTAGCTAAAAGAGATAAAGATTAATTTACAAATAAAATACGTAATGAGAAAATAACACATTACAATCACTATGTGGCCTCATACCGCCACCAAAGGGGTATTATTCGAGTTGCTAGCACTCAGACCTCGAGCCTCAGCTCGTAAAAATATATATGTAACCAAAATGAGTATATCAAATAATGCAACTATCATCATCTCTGCCTGAATCGTTCCTCCATACTCCCACAAGGATCAACATAGTCAAAATCGCATAGGATTGTCCAATGAACAATCCAATAAGAAAGAGCAGGGAACTCTAGTTGCATAATTTGAGCCTGAGGTGGTGTGCACCCACAATATATTGAGCAAGCTCAAAGTATACTAAACAGATAGAAGTGGGTTTTCAGTCTATATAAGACTCTGCGTCCTCACTCGTACTCAGCTCAAGATTATGAAAACTTGGTCCACGCCTCTTCTCTCCACACATACACTCTTGACAGTATATCCCCTTAGGGTCATCTAGTGTAAGGTTCACAACATACACATAACTACATCACTAACAAAATGGTGATTCAAGCACATTAACCATAACATCTTACGTCTGGTATTTATACGGGTCATTACACAATCACTATTTTCACGAGTTATAATACATCACATTACCACATTCTATACCCAAAGTGCAATCACTGTACAATAGGGATTATACTCCCCATATGCCCCTAAATCATGACATGAACCATCACATATTACATGAATTATATGTATGAGGAAAACAATGTCTAACCTTATAACATACAGTAAATTGCAATACAATACGACAATGCACACAACTAATCACAATACGGTGATAACATCACGATAAAATTCCTTTCACTTTACATCAATTTTTTCATGCAATACATCAATACACCTTCACATTACATAATGCCAAAATGTTCTAACCCTCAGCAATTCACAATAACATTCCATTCACAAACAACAAGGCGGTGCATCACACACAGATTCCTCATTGGTTCCACGAAATAGAGAGTGAATACTCTCATCGCCAGCACATCAACATGACAAAAAATATGCATTAAGTGACATGCACAACATGTGCATTCACAATTACGACATAGTTCACATCACGCATATATCACATTACTCTTCCACTATCCACCACCATCATGCAACACCATCACAACTCCAATCTGCCCAGAGGTTCGAGAGCATGAACCTCTGCTCTAATACCATATGTAGTGCCCATATTTTGCACACATAATTACAATAGTAAAATACCAGGATAAAAATTTTTTTGACTTACATTGCTCACTACACACAACAGAGCAAGGGCTCCAAGAACAAAAACTCAACTCGCATACGACAATCACATAGACATATGAAAATAACATATGCATGCCGACGCCACACTTTTCCCAATGAATGGTTACTAGTAAGGACCCAACCACAAGAAAAATGACTTCAGGAATGGAAAGCCCACAACATTATTGTGCAAGGATAATTTTTGTCCCCTACAGATTATTAAGTTCATTCCACATTTAAAATACAGTTCGACCATCTTATGTTGGCTTCTTATACTTTATAAAAATTTCCATAACTAATATACTTATTTGGCATGATTCAAATTGCATACAAAGTACTTAATTATCTTATTATTATGTTAAGAATATTCTTCTCCAACATTTATTCGATGTCTACATTTTTACCCTTACAACTCAAGTGAAAGTGACTTGATGTCCAGAATGCAATATTAGGATTTAAGGGAGATTTAGATACAAAATGGCCCCCTTTTTTTTTCAAAAGCATTCTTCGATCATGATATAGTTATTTCCCTACCATAGTTATTCTAATTCAATGACTTGTGGAATTCCATTTTGATATATATATATATGTATATATTTTATTTTTGCTTTCTCGAAGTTGGTCACACCAAGGCAATTCATATTCTTTGTAACTCATGAAAATGATTACTTAAGTTATTATGACTCTAAGACTGGCATTATTCCAATCCTCAACTCTCATTTTTACTCTTATATGCTTCATTTTCTATGTCACATTATGGACTTATTATTACCATCGCATTATAACAATAGAGTTACGAAAGTACTGGTCTGACATCTTAGGGAAATACATGGTTAGAAACATTATAACTACACATGAACCACAAGTGATTTTTGTTCAAGGTAAGGTCCCATGCTTTTGCATTTCATGATTTCACATGTGAAATATTATTTATTCCTTAATGTCGTAAAAGGACATAACAAGGTATTATGAGACAAAATTCTGGTTTATTGGGTTCTCTTAAGTCAACATCTTTCAAATCAATTTTGTTTGCAAAGAGTTACTTATAATTTTCTACCTACTTGTTAATCTCCTAATCAACTAAGGTTTATTTTAAATCCCAATTTTCACTCAGGGCTTTAATCCCTATTATAGATTAGATTAAGGTTAAATCGTGTTTACTCTATGAACCCTTCATGAGAGATTAAGGCACTATATTGTCACAAGCCAACGATAAGACATTTAGTTGTGAGTAATTAAAGAGTTCACTAACAAGAATGCAAGACATAGAACAATTATATCACGATCTCCATTTATGTCGTCTGAAACCAACAGGGATTTCATTTGATGAAGAAATTTAATTTTAACTCTATCTTCGGAAAACAAGGTAATCCACTAGGGTAAGAAGGAGGAGTTAGCTCTACACACTCCAAGAAAATTTTGACTGTGTCACTCCTATCAGACGTGTTTATGACAATGTCACTAAACATACAGACTAAGACGATAAGGCCATTTTTAGGCTTTGATTTTCCTAATGTAGGACGTTCCATCAAGTGCAAAGTTTAAGTTCATACTACGGATTACAATGTCTTCTAGGGTAAAAGTAACACACCTGAAAACTAGTTATGTCCCAATATTGAATGAGGGTAGAGTGTATCGATTTAATTCTCTTTATTTCATTTATAAATTATGAATGCACCAAATGACACATTAATCATTTATTGAACACTAAATATGCACTACAAGGTATTAATTCAATTTCATTTACCTTATATAAATATCAAACCTTTTTACCAGGTATACTATAAATCAAATTGACCTATGATTAAATGCACATTTCCTAGATGTCCCTAAAAACCAGCATCTCATACATAGCAAAAAATTATCAAATATAACCTTCTGTAACATGAGACAACATTATACATTTATTCATTTAACAATGAACTATATAAATTACAATGATAATTAATGAATTACACATCACCTTTTCGTCGTCATTCTTTCATCCTGTAAAACCACGTGAATATGATATCAGTGATAATTTGTTGGCATGGCATCCACCCTAATCTAACATAATTATCATTTTCCAGTTTCTCATTTACATATGATAATAATTACAATTTGCAATCTAAATTAAAGGTTTAGAGACATGTATTCATTACATTTCATTTTACTTTGTTTTACAACACAGGAGAGTGAAAGAGGAGGGAAGAAAGAGAAAACACCATTTTGTCAAAAGTTCTATTTCACACAACAAGTTACACTATAGAGTTTTAAATAGTTATTTGCATGTGTTAAAAGTTTCCAGGGTGGTTTGGCAACCCTACGAGGGTCCCGCAACTTTCTATTTTTACATTTACTCACTAGCTACAAAACGTTCAAAATGTGCTCGAAGGCTAAGAAACCACTTCCAAAAGTTATCTTTCGATGAGAACGCACACCACAATTAACTTTCTACGTGTCCCCAGATATACCAAGAGTTCATAGCAACTGATGAAATTGGGAAAAAGTGAACGGTTTGCGTTTGGTGGTTAGTTTTCCAGGGCCACTGGTCATAGCTGACCCAGTGCAAAATGAACAAAAGTTAGCTCGAGTTCTCAGAAAACCACGTCCAAAACTAACGTTCGATGGGTGAGCACGCAACGGGACACTTCCTACCCTATATAAGGAGAATTCATCAGAGTCGCCGGGACTGAGAACTAGAAAACCATTTTCAAACGGCGACAAGTTTTCTCGAGCGACAAGTCGAAATTGGTCCAGTTTGACCTCGTCAAACTACGACTGGAGGCCTACAAAATGGCTTTGCCAAACTATCCAGAAAAATGGTTTTCCCTAAACTGAATGTTCCATGCAATTGTCTAGTATAAACTCTAGAGGTTTGCGATGACGGGAAATAATTTCTCTATCCAGGTTTCAAATGGCAGTTCAAAATGAAAGCCAACTTACTAGATTTAACAGCTTTCTACTGCTGTAAACCAATGTAACAGGGCTCCTATAAGAGCATCAAAAAGGTCACCTATGTTCATTCGGGGTCAATCCAAGGGTCAAGGTGACTCCTTGCATACCAAGGTACATGAATAAAGCTTAACATCTCATTTTCAAAGTTACGAAAAGTATTTAATGAGTCTCTGAAAAATGTAAAAATTAACTTTTTAAACAGGGAGATGATCAACGTTATCACTGGGAAGTCAATTTTGTCTGGTCGATAGAATAATGTTGTAGCAATCCAGTTGGGTAGGAATTTTTCTACATCGCCTCAGAATGAGGGTGTAAGTGCATGTTTTAATGCAAACGGGTTATTTTGACTTCGTCAGTTACGACATGACATTTCATTGTTTTTGCAACGAGTTGAAATAAACATTTAATTGTATTAAAATCCTAATATTTTAAAATTCTATTAAGTTGCAAAAAAAAACTAAAACACGATAATTATGAAAGGTAAGGGAGGATGAACCATGCCTGGAAATGAACTGGCGAGGCAGAAGTCGAGGAGTTGACATCGCACTGATTTATCTCACTTGCTTGTAGCCACGGAAGGAAAACCCAAAAATAGCATCCACAATAATGTCAAAATTAGTGGCCAGTTCTATTGGAAAATCCTCTAGTGGCAAGAAAGGAATAGCAAGTGCCTCCAACTGAGTAACAAGCCCACTATAAAGAGGCTTATCAATGTGTTTGGGATAGCAAACAAATGCCATGTGTACTATGATACCATTATGTGCATATCTTGCAATCATGGCATTCCATGAGACAACATTTCTTTGAGGCATTCTCCCAAACAGTTCACACGCCTTTTCAACAAATCCATTTTGTGCATGCGAATACGCTGAGGAATCACTTTCAAATACAATGCACAGGAAGCATTAATTAATGGTTCTAACAGAATAGTCCAAAAGCTTGCACTTGGAAGAGGTGAGGCAATAATTCTTGGCATCATAATCTCATCTTAAATAGTAATGATAGAAGGAAATCACATCTCCAACATCCATCCTTGAATTGCCAAGTTCTTACCTAGACGGTCTCTAATTTATAGTGACACATAAGTCTAATATATCTGAAAGAAAGTGTAAATTCTCGTGCCAAATTCATAGATATTCATCTCGTTCAATGAACATTATTCAGGTATTGAAATATATCTACCTCTTTTTGTCCCTCTTTATGTTGCATTATAAAGTATCTAACTTTGGATCATGGATCTCAACCAAATTCACTCCTAAAACTAGGTCTATTGACTGAGCCTTTGCCAAGAGAAACAGGGGCCAATGATGAGGCCCATACCCTTACATTCTTCACACCTTCTTAAAAGTTCCTAATCTTAGAAAGTTTTAAACGACTACAGATTCTATTGTTCATACCCTATTCCAATATTCATATTTTGGCACAGGCTGGACATATGCTGGCAAATGTAGACTGATATGGGTTGGAGAAAAGGGCTTGCGAATGGTGCAGACTTATACACGTCCCCCAAGAATTTACAACTACAACATTTGTCAAAATCCCTCTCTCCATCATACTTTGATGGTTGTCCATGCAAGAACAAAGGCTCGTTTTTTGACGCAGGCATTCCTTTAAGAACAAAACAAAAAACGCCCTCACACTTATTGGTTTGAGTAAAAGTTGCGGCCATAGCATCACATAAAACCACATTTCCTTCAGGCATTTTTCCCAAAAGCACACGTCCCTAGTTTTGCTCTGCTACCACCCTAAACTTGCCCCATTTCCAAACGCAAGGAGACAAACCCTAACTGAATGTTTTTGAGCTTATTCGCCCTCCCCATTTAGCTTTATTTTTATTTTATATTAAATTATAAATATGTTTTTATTGGATTAAGTGACTATGGAGAAACACTTTTACAAGCATCAATTGGGAGAGGTGGTTGACATTGGCGTGTATATTCAAACTTGAATAGGAATGATGGTTTTCTTTGAGTCGTGGTTGGAGACCCATCATAAACAAATTAAGGGAGAACCCCTCAGTTTAGTATATGAGCATTTCATGTTTTAAAGGTAGTAGGTTACAAAATAATATTAAATTTTTAACAGATAATTTTGCATTTAATATGTCTCCTATTGCGAGCCCAATGGGCATCTTGTACTACACTAGAGTTATCTATAGCAAAATCAAAAATCGAATAAGGATGATGATTTGGGTTTTCAGTTATGCTTGGAAACCCATCATCAATAAGTTAAGGTTGAACTAGGTAAGATTGAAACCACACCCTACTGATTCTCGAGGTCTAGGACTCGAAGCAGAATGTGACATCCGAGAAGGCAACGAGAATAAGGGGGCGCTACAACTATAAACTCTACAAAATATTTAAATAATTTCTTTTAAATATTTTGTCATTATTAATGCCATGTACATATTATAATTATTATTCTTTTAGAATTCCATTAATGTAATCAGACCTTAAACTGATTCCTTAAAAATATCATCTTCTTTTCTTAAATATTCTTCTATCATATTGTAGAAGTTTTGAGTAAAGTGTGGTCTTATCTAACTTTTCAATGTTATACATTGAAGCAATATATTGTCACATAGGCATGAGTTTGGAATCATTATAAATATACACAATTTAAATATAATTTTTATTAGCTAAAATAGTTAATAATTTGATAATGTATATTCAATGATGACCCTTATAGGTTTCATTATCCTCATATTTTCTTTGTTGGAATGACTTTGTCCAAACCCATAAACTTAAAAACCTTGTCAATTGATTTTACTTTAAACTCTCACAACCCTCTCTATGCAAACTCATTTTGTGCATATCCTGCAACCATGACATTCTATATATATATATATATGCAAACAGGGGTGGGCAGTTAGGTCGACCCACCCCCGAAATCCTTTGTATATATATGTATGTTTTTTTTTTTGTGTGTGTGTGTGTGTTTTTTTTTGTGTGTTTGTTTGTGTGTGTATGTGTGTGTGTGCTTTGGAGCCATGGCCTCTACCCCAACCTGTGCCTCTCAGCCGCCTTGGCCATTTCCCATAGCCCTTACCCCTACACCCCTGCTCGCACTGCCCTCCATCTCCTCTCTACCATGACCAACCCCTCTCCCTTTACTCTCCCCTACGCCCAACTTCCACCTCCATCCTCGACATTCGCACCCCTTTCACCTTCTCCCAACTCCTTCTCCATGTGCATCCCTTGTAGACCTCAAACCAACAAACAAAAAAAACAAGTAAAACAAATGGAAAATGAAACTAGAAAAAATTAAAATCCATAGGCTATATGTGTAAGGAAATTAGGGTTAGGTATATGGTTTCTATATAATTTAGATTATTAGATAATATAATAAGTGTAGCATAATATGTCTGTGTGTGTGTGTGTGTGCATGCATGCGCGTGTGTGTGTGTGTGTTTGTGTGTGTGTGTGTGTGTGTGTGTGTGTGTGTGTGTGTGTGTGTGTGTGTGTGTGTGTGTGTGTGTGTGTGTGTGTGTGTGTGTGTGTGTGTGTGTGTGTGTGTGTGTGTGTGTGTGTGTGTGTTATTATATAAAACATAGACTATAATATAGATGGTTAGTATAGCGAATATAAGAAAAAATATATGTTATAATATAAAATGTGTAACCTTGGTTATAATGGATTGTTAATATAATCTTTATAATATTATTGTTATTTATATAATTAATATTATTATAAAATTTATAGGGTTATAATACTATTAAATAATGTCTCTCAACATTTTATAATGTTATCACAATGTGTGAAAGGTTAATCAGTGAACTATAATATTATATTATATATATGATGTTATTATTATATATAACATAATACTATTATAAAGTGTATAATGTTTATAAAGTTATTGTTACAATGTGAAAATAATATGAAATTATTACAATATTTATAATGCGTAGAATGTCTATGATGTTTACTATGATGTTTATTAAGTTTTTCATTATAATGCTTATAATGATAAGATATTATATTATCTATAATGTCATTATTATAGATAATATAATAGTGTTATAATGGTTATAACATTTAAGACACAACATTGCTAAAATGTGGTAATAAAGCACAATGATTGTAAGCCATGAACTAGGAAAACAAGCGTAGTGTCTCTTCGAAGACATCTGATAAAATTAGAATGATACAGAGAAGATTAACATGGCCTTGCACAAGGACGACACGCACAAATCAAGAAAGGGTTCACATATCTTCATAGCAATTCATGGTCACACAAAACAAAACAAAAATTACATGATGAAAGATATATGTATGTAATTACAACAAATAGAGGTATAAAGAGACAGTTTGAAAAAATTGTGAACCAATGATTACAAGGCTTGACATAGTAGCTAGAATTATGCTCTACAACTTTCATATAGCTGCCAATGAAGAATTTTACTTTTTAAAATATTCTCCCTGAAATAATAAATGGAAAATGTATTTCATTGAGTTGTTTCTCTTCCATATGTAACATAAGAATCGTTTAAGCAACATGCCTGAAAGTTCACTACTATAAGCACAAGATACTATGTTTAGCTTGTATACCTTGCCAAAATCATGTCAATCATTATATGCCCGTAACAAATACTTTCATTGACCTAACATAATCCATGAGATTGAATGAATTTATATAATCATTGCATGAAATGTCAGGGTATAGGTACAAAGAGTCTTTCACCATGTATGTATATTCAAATCGTTATTTTCACATATTAATTAATCATAATTATATTAACGATGAAAAATTCATCAGATAGCAAATACAACTTTTGATGATAAAATAGTTAATGAATAAACCCCAACAATATGTAAAACAACTAAAAAATTCCCTACATGAACAATAACGATTTCTTCATAACATGTATCAAAAACTACATTCATAGTGTACTAGGAAAAACTTCTTTGCACATGTCTTAGTGGTAAAAGAATGGACAATAAAGGGTCATTGAGTAATTAAACCCACACATTATGACATCTTTTGTCACAAAATACAATGATTTTGTGAGTACAATGAAACTAAGAGGAATGCACAAATAATGAAGTGTTTGTGTGCAAATGACATGACTATCAAGCATAAAATTTCTAAAGCACTCATAATGTTATAATCTTGAGATATTTTAACCTTCATGAATCAATGGTTCTAAAACAATTGCTAAATCAATCAAATGCATACTATAGAGTAATAGTGCTTTCTGTAGCTCAACTCATTCTAAGTATGCGCATGTTAACTACTTGGTGCAACATAATTTTTGGACTCAATTGGACAATATGACACTTATCTAAAGATGAGCCTATATAATCACTTTCCTCCTTTTCTATTACACATACATTAAATTGGTTACCTCAGTCTGCAAGTTATACTTACTCATAATCACCTCAGTAAATTTCTTGACCACATTAATTTGACACTCCTACACAAGACTTTCTAAAGTAGGCGTGTAAACCCCTATAGTTATGGTGTTCGTGTACATAATACCTCTCACCTCTGATACAAAAACCACCTTCCAACGATATATAAAATATGAGGCTCCCTCGAAAGTAATATTTGGTGCAAGAGTACATCAATTTATCGAACTTGCATTTTAAAAATATTTGAACAACTTTTATTATTAAGTCATTCTAGGCTTGATTCATGGGTCATATTTAGTAAATGATGAATTGAACTTGAGTCACAAATACCATATAACGAGAATGAAAACTAACTAGTTTCATGCACTAGCAAGGAATATCAACCTATTGCAAGTTTTAACCTACAATCTATTTTAGAAGGATTCAAAATCCCATGAAACAAAGGGATTAACGATGTTCTCCCTATAAGTATCTTTATAGAATTTAAATGTATTTTTTTAACTGGATTTTAAAAATAGACTAACGAGAGCTACGTTTTTAGTTGATCACTGGATTTTAGTATTGGCAAATCCCATGCATTGGTACTCACGCATATCGGATTGTAAGTTATTTTTTTCTATCTTCAATTGTTCAAGATGACCATTTATACTATGGATTGTTCAAATGGTTTGTAAAAATATCATGGTCTCCATTCTTGAAAAAATCATAGCCAGCGGCAAATTCGAGCTCACATCCTAACACAATGGTATAAAATTCCATAAGACCTACGTAATTGAAGTATCAAAATGTAGAAGGATCTAAAATTATATGGCATCCCTATCAACAATCCTAGACTATATTTAATGGTATTTTCTACCTTTATCAGTTTTGTTTAGGAATTATTTTCAAACAATGATTTTCACTAAAGAGCTTGACGAAACTTTTCATATATAAATGAAATAATAATTTTTTTTAATGTAATTAAAAAATCATACTTGAGGACATAATCGGGTTGGGTTTATTCCATTATATGTTGTATTTCAGCTTAATATATCTACCAATAAGTAAAAATAACTTGCCTAGCCTTTGGGAATTGTGTAACCTTTATATGTCTACACCCTTTGATTGTCTTTCTAATAATGCACCAAAAAGCTGGAGGTACTAAACGAAGTGTATATTCTGTAGGTGCCACCTTCCACGTATATTTCATCTTTTGAAAAAAATAAGATGCAAGTCCCATTATCAAGGGAGCCATGTGTAAGATCTATTGTCTCTTCATAGATTTTTCACATGTATCTGCATATTCATGAGAATCATGCTTAATCACTGTTCCATATGTATTTTTGCATTATGAAGAAATGAACAAAAAACACACTAGGTTGATATTCCAACATTTCCATACAATATGTCTAGCTTTAGCTTTCTCAATCTTGTTGGATTTTATTCATCTTCAGCTTCTTCTTGTAAGAACACATCTAAGTATTTTCCCATGAAAGAGGATCTCTAGATTGGTACCAGAGTCTCCAATTATCTACTACTAATCAAAGGTTTGACATCTTAATGTAATGCCCCCCTATAATCTCCCCCCTGGACTCAATAATATATAGAAAAAAATTACTTTTAATTCAGGATCTAAATGCATATGTTTACAATTATGAATTCTGTATTGACGACTTTCTATAGTTGTCAACACCTATTCATACAGTGAAATCATTTCCAACTCAATACTAGGTTATTGTAATTTATGTTGAAATTATATATATCAAGCAGAAAGGTAATACCGAAGTGACTAGCTGAGTTGGAATCTCAACTTGGCTATATCCGAGTACAGTTCACCTAACATTCCTCCTAATATAAAGCTCCCAAAAAAATTATGTACCTATACATATTTTAATAATATTATTAAGTAATTTACTTTTTATCTAATTTTATTTTTTTCAAAAAGATCTTTGTATTAGATGAGGAAATTTTATTTTTTTCAAATAATGAAACAAAGGGGAAACAAAAGACATACCTTGAAGAACTTTTTGGTAAGACATATTGGGTGTAATGCTAACAAAAAATAATCTTATGAGATTTCAGTTGAAGATAGTGCAGAGGTAGTCTCATGGCCTGCCATCATAACTACCATCATGTTATCTATGGTAAAGTCTTCTGTCTGTGAGGGACTTCCCCATTTGTCAATACCTCTCAAGAGTGAGCCATGCATGACATCTCAAGTCCTGGGTTATGAGCAAGCCTGACCTATGTATCTATATATCCCTCTCCTATCTCTATCCATACAGCATATGATATATACCGCTATATATATAATATGTAACATAAATGGTAACAAAGGAAGTCACAATATACATAACATATACACATTGGTTACTTATTCTATACATATTATTGATATCAAATGCATTAAATTTGGTCATTAGTTTGTGTACCAAATCTTTAAAAGGAATAAATTTATCTTATTTATTTGACATGTCTATTACGTACTTCAGTAAAAGTTGACCACTCTACACTTTGATAGATATAAGTTTTAAAATACATGTCACATGGATTACTAGAATGAATGAATCACATTCAACAATATTTTTATCATGTGAAAATCTTAATTTGTAGGCTTGTGACATAGTCTCTCCTTAGGGGTAATTAATATGATCCCAACACTTGGACCTAAAACACATTTGGAAGCATCAAAATAAATTCTCCACATCTTTATTTCATCACGATATATTATAAAATCCATTAGGAAAAGTGGCATCTACAGGGATGTGGTCTAATATGGGAGCCTCAACTAAGTGATCTAAAATAGTTCATACCATTTAACTAATTTCCATTATAAATATTTAAGATCAAAATCTATTAGCAACATGACCCTCTTGGATATTCTTCCTGATAAATATGGCTTAGACATCATATACCTAAAATATTCAACCTTAGTAATTATATGTGCTTTGTTGATGAACATATAATGTCTATATTTCTACACTAAAAACACAACAACAAATAATAACTTTATCATTGGGTTTCAATTATTCTCATATCACACTAAATTTCTACTCATGTAATAAATTAATATTTATTTATTTTCATCTTCATATTATGTGATCAAACTTGCAAAGCATGCATTGTGGAAAAATGTAGAGTAATAATAATTGATATGGGTTAAGTAACATCATCATAACTAGAGGTTTGTTACACCCTTAACCTATAATTTGTATTGGGATATGTATGGTTGACTTGTGACTAACATAATCTCTTATCTTGTTGTATCACATTTTTATGTTTGCATATGTTACTAGGGTCAAGTTATGAAGCAATTATATCATAAGTATGGTATTTATAGGAAGTAGTGGTTATTACTTGATCATCATATTGTGTAGTTTATTATTATTATAAGGTGAGGATGTAGTGCCCACATTTTACACACACAATACAACTGTAAAATACCAGGATAATTTTTTTTTGACTTACATAGCTCACTACACACAACACAGCAAGGGATCCAAGTACCAAAAATTGACTCACGCGACAATCACATAAGTCCTCGACTCACATAGACACGTGAAAACAACATAGGCATGTTGATGCCACACTTTTCCCAATGAATGAATACTAACAGTGCCCCAACCACATAAAGAAGACTGAAGGATGGGAAAACCCACAACACATCTTTTCTTTAATTGTATTTTAGTTATGATTAACATTCAAGAACATTATTATGCAAGGATAACTTTCTCCTTTTCCCATCTGCGGAAACTTTAAGTTCATTCCACATTTAATTTTATAGTTCTACCATTTTAAATTGGCTTCTTATTCTTTACAAAATTTTCCATAACTTGCATTATTATTTGTCATAATTCAAAAGCATATAAAGTTCTTAATTATCTTGACCTTATGTTAAGAATATTATTCTCGAACATAAATTCAATATCTACCTTTTTACTCTTACAACTCATGTGAATGTGACTTGGTGTTCATATAGCGATATTAGGATTTAACGGAGATTTAAATACAAGATAGTTTTTTACCACAAAACATTCCTTGATCATGGTAAGGTTATTTCCCTACCATAGTTATTCTAATTCAATGACTTGTGAATTTCCTTTTTGTTTTATATATATAATTTGTTTTCTCGAAGGTTGAACACACCAAGGCAACTCATATTCTTTGCAACAAAAGAATATATTTAATTGAGATATAAGGTCTCCAAGAGAGGCATTATTCCAAACCTGAAATACCGTTTTTACTCGTATATGCTTTATTTTCTACGTCACGTTATGGCCTTATTTTTAGCATTGTCTTGTGGAAGGAGTTACGAAGTGTTTGTCCAACCTCTTGAAGACAAAAAAATCAGAAGACTTGTAGATACACATGAACCCTAGTTAACATCCGAATCAACTGAGTCTTAGATTAATTCCAACTTCACCTAAGGGTCTACCCCTCAACTATATATGTGTTTTAAGCAAGAGGACATATTTACGCTAAACCACCTTTAGAAAGGACCAAGGTGTTATGTTGAGAGAAACCATGGTAACACATTAAGCTGAGCGGAGCTAAGGAGCTCATTAGCAAAAGTTTAAGACCTGGGACAACTAAGTCACAACCTCCATCTATGTCATTTGGATCCAACAGGGTTTTTACTCGATGAAGAACTTTAATTTTAAATCTATCTTCGGGTGACAAGAGAGGGAGGAGTTATCTCTACACACTCCAAGAAAAGTTTTACTGTGTCACTCCTATCAGATGGGCTTAAGTCAATGCCACTAAACATACTGACTAAGACGATAATTCTATTCTTGAGCTCTGATTTTCCTAAATTAGGGCATTCCATTGAGAGCAAAGATTAAGTTCATCCTACGGTTTTCAATGTCTTCTACGGTAAGGAGTATCACACATGAGAAACAAGTTATGTCCCGATAATGAACAAGGGTAGAGTGTTTCGATTTAATTCTCTTTATTATATTTACAAAGTATGAATGCACAAGATGACTCATTAATCATTTATTGAACACTAAATATGCACTACAAGATATTACTTCAAATTCATTTACCTTATATAAATATCAAATCTTTTTACCAGGTGTACTATAAATCAAAATTGAACTATGATAAAATACACATTTCCTAGATGTCCTTTAAACTAGCATTTCATACATATCAACAAATTATCAATTATAACCTTCTGTAACATGATACTACATTATACATTTATTCATTTAACAACAAACTATCTAAATTACAATGATAATTAATAATTTACACATCACCTTTTTCGTCGTCATTCTTTCATCCTACAAAACCAAGTGAGCATGATATCAGCGATAAGTTGCTGGCATGGCATCCACCCTAATCTAACATAATTATCATTTTTTAGTTTCCCATTTACATATAATAATAATTTACAATTTTCAAGTGAGAGAAAAATTTTAGAGACATGTATTCAACGCATTTCATTTCACTTCATTTTGTAACCCAGGAGAGAGAAACAGAAGGGAAGAGAGACAAAACACCATTTTGTCAAAATTTCTATTTCACACAACAGTTACACTATAGATTTTTAAAAAATTATTTACATGTGTCAAAAGTATCCACGGTGGTTTGGCAACCCGACGAGGGTCCCACAACTTCCTATTTTTACATTTTCTTACTAGCTATAAAACGTTCAAAATGAGCTCGAAGGCTAAGAAACCGCTTCCAAAAGTTATCTTCCAATGAGAACACACACCACGTTTAACTTTCTACGTGTCCCCAGATATACCAAGAGTTCATAACAACTAACAGAATTGGGAAAAATTGAACGGCTTGCGTTTGGCCGCTAGTACTCTGGGGCCACTAGTTGTAGTTGGCCCAGTGCAAATTGAACAGAAGTTATCTCGAGGGCTCAAAAAACCATGTCCAAAACTAATGTTCGATGGATAAGCACGCAACAAGACACTTCTTATTAGTTCCCCTATATAAGGAGATTTCATCAGAGTCGACGGGACTGAGAACTAGAAAACCATTTTCAAACGGCGACAAGTTTTCTGGAGCGACAAGTCGAAATTGGTCCAGTTTGACCTCGTCAAACTGTGACCAGAGGCCTACAAAATGTCATCACCAAAATATCCAGAAAAGTGTATTTCCCTAAACTAAAAGTTCCATGTAATTGTCTAGTAAGAACACTAGAGGTTTACGAAGACGGGGAATAATATCTCTATCCAGGTTTCAAATGGTGGTTCAAAACGAAAGCCAACTTTCTAGTTTTAACATCTTTCTACTACTGTAAACCAGTGTAACAGGGCTCCTATAAGAGCGTCAAAAAGATCACATATGTTCGTTCGGGGTCAATCTAGAGGTCAAGGTGACTCCTCACATAACAAGGTACACGAATGAGGCTTAACATCTCATTTTCAAAGTTACGAAGGGTACTTAATGAGTCTCTGAAAAATGTAAAAATTAACTATTTATCAGGAAGATGATCAACATTATTACTGGGAAGTCAATTTCATCTAGTTGATAAAACAATGTTGTAATGATCCAGTTGGGTAGGAATTTTTCTACATCACCTCAGAATAAGGGTGGAATTTCATTTTTTAATGCAAACGGATTATTTTGACTTCGTGAGTTTCGACTCGACATTTCATTGTTTTTGCAACGAGTTGAAATAAACATTTAACGGTGTTAAATCCCTAATATTTTAAAATTCTATTAAGTTGCAAAAGAGAACTAAAACATGATAATTATGAGAGGCAAGGGAAGATGAACCATGCCTGGGAATGAACTGGCGAGTGTTTACAGTAGGGTTGGCGATACGTGGATGAGTTCCAATTACCGACAGTTTCCAAGGCCTTTTCAGAAATCCAATTTGAGCATGATTTACAACCAATTTAAGAGCTCGATGTAGCTCCATGATTATGCAACCAGAGTGTAAATACATTAACAGTTCAATCTCTTAAAATTTGTTTCCCATTATGCTTTTATTGTTTCTAAAGTTTCTCAACAAATCCATTTGTGCATATCCTGCAACCATGACACTCCGTCTGACCAAATTTTTGAAATAGTTTGACATACGATTCATATGCTTATTAAAAACTTACACAAACTACAAGCACCGATCAACCAAAACCTCATAACCATCATAGGTTTAAATGGTAGAATGCCCAAATCTCCACATTTGTACCAATGTCAAAAGAGTGATTGAACATACACATTTGAATATTTCCTTTGGTGTGCAACCTGCTACCAAAACCATAAGACCCCAAATGCTTAAATGGCATGCATAAAGGATTAAGTTCAGAGTTTTTCTCATATAGCCGACGATAAGAAGGAGACCATGCAAACATGAAGATCAAAAGTAGGTGAAAACAAATAAGGACTCCCCTTTTGATGCAGGTTGGAAGGATGTTGGCACAGGCCAGGAGTGCGCTAGTAAAAAAAATCATCAAGTCAAAGACGTGTTCATTACAGGAAAGAAATAGTATGGTCATCTCCTGAGGAAACCCTTGTCTTCTGTACATGGCCGTAAACTTATTCCATGCAAAATTGTCTCGTTCTTTCATTTGATCAAACACTGAAACCGCGTCCATGCTCTATGAGATGCCCACGCAGGTTCTGGAGCTCATTTTTTACACAGACTAGGAGGATGCTACAAAACCTAGTTTTAACGACTGCCACCCCCCCCCCCTTCATGCCTTCTTCTACAGTAGATGGGTGCGTAGCACTGGCCTGGAGCTTCCTCCCTCCCTCCATGGTGGCGACGCTCTCTCACAACTAAACCAAAAAGATGAAAACCTCAAAAACACAAAAGAAAAGTAACCAATGAAGTCCGAGACCCCTTTGCCCTAATGCGCCTAAAGAAATCACAGGCTTTCTTTAATTTAATTCTTTTTATTTTATTTATTTATTTTTTTGTTTGTATTAACTAAAGAACATAAAAAAAACCCTAAAACGAAACAAATAAATTAAAAAAAAGATTAACAGTAATCCAAATACAAGAAAAAGGAGATACCATCCTGGTGCAATGACAAGTGGCACTACATTCTGGAATTGGCCATGGCTATTACACCACATGAGCTTGGTGACTAGATATCCAAACAAACACATTTCCATGAAATGGTGGGATGCCAACAAAAATTACCAACTGGGTGAAGGCATCCAAATCTTCTCATTAAAATAGGTATACATAAAAAAACAATACGAGAGGAGACTCAATCGGCCAAGGTAGAACTAGTGGTAGGAGTTCGAAACCAGACGCAGGACAAGGATCGACCACGGCATCACAACAAGAGACCGTCTTCTTTGTGCAGACCGAGGCGACCAATCTAAACAATAAAATCACTAATCAAAATAATAATATTACTATTATTGTTACAACTTAATAATACTTTATTACTTGTATTAACAAGGACCAACATTTAATCTTGACCAAAACAATAATAGCAGGAATCAAAAATTTGAAAGAATAATTATTATTACGTGGGTGATCCCTCTAGTTGGTCACGCTCTAACAACATCAAGTCATCATTCAAACCACCTATCGAATTCGAGAAAGAGATTTTTCCTTGACATGGTAATCGAAAAGGTGAAGCCAGCAAGGATCAGCAGGAGCACAACAACGTTAACCACTTAGCAACACAGTCACAGAAGAAGAAAAAAAAGAACGAGGGATAGGGCATTACAGAGGAAATCTACTCCTCAAAGTGTCTTATTCATATAATTCTAGTATTCTCCTTTTCTATCTATAATCTCTTGCGGATATGTTCTCAAATTGTGCTCTCATAATTGTGAATTAATGTTATTGTTTTATTTATGTGTGCATATAGTTCATAAATTATTGAATCTATCTAAGTAATTTCATTACAAGTGGTATTAGAGCCTTGATTTAGGCAAAGTTTTATATGGTGCATTTTTTAGGATTAACATATATTCTAAGGGCTATAAGACTGAGATAAAAGAATTTGTGATCTATAATTTATTTTGTCAATGTAATATTGTATGAGGATATTTTTACAATTTAGCAAGGAAAAATGGAAAAAAGATTCTATGAATTTGTCACACCCTTGGGAAAAATAACAATCACTACAGTCGTCTCAACAAAACAAACATAACACTATCATTTATTTATAACTCTATTTTTCAATATTTTTACATATTTTGGATAGCAATATATTGGATTCATCTCAAAGAGATGATCACACTGGTATAAACCACTCATTACCCTATTTCAGGTCCTTAATCCCTACACCTTATACCTTAAACCTTAAATTATAAACCATAAACTTTGAACCTTGAACCCTAAGCCTGAAACCCTACCCCATGATAGGTCCAAAAACTAGAGGTAGAGAAAGGGTAACTATACCCCAAGAAAAACTCCTCTTGTTATGGATCCAGTGGGACTCACTAGATCCTCAGTCCTAAGTTCTACTTCAATATAACAAAAGGTGAATTAAGTCAGTTATGATCTAAGTAATATAAATTCTGAAATGGCTAGAAATAATATGTGGTTAAATTCAAAGACACCTTGAACATATTATTTTTCCCAATTTGACTCTATCACAGTGTCCTTGGTTGAATTGTCATCTGATCCACATCCAACAGTTCCCAATCTATTCACATATGGTCTCAAAGAAACCCCAATTCAAATCCAAACTATCCACAACACTCACTGGTTCACACCATGCTACCAAAAGTGGAGATGCACATGTTTTACAAGAAGGATCTAATCACATAAATCAATCAAATGAAGAGTTTATTTTATTTACACCAAACCTCTTGTGTACAAAAAGTGGTAATGAAACCATTTTATTTTGAACCTCAACATTTCATTTGGTATCTATTGTTATGCACTCAAAATAAGAATGGGGTGACTCTCACCTAATAAGCATTCATTGATGAGATAAATTTGCACTAACACAACAATGTAACAAAAAATAACTTCAGCTAGTTAGAAAACTACAAGAAATAGGTCTTCTCAAATATAGTACATTTAGCAATTCTAGTACCCATCATTTTTATTAGAGAATATCACTAAGGATAACATCAATGACATGTAGAAAACAAACTTATACTGAAAGGGGGTGAATTAGTATATATCCATTTTTTGCAATTTATACTTTAACATACATTAATTACACAAGTTATAACAATTGTACAACACAATATTAATGTGAGAACCCTTTCAAGAGAAAACCCATAGAGAAAGGATTGCTTAGATCTATTGTCCAAATTTAGCCACAAAAATAATTTTTTTACAAAATCTTTTTTGGCAACAACCTACTAGAGACACCAATTCCCAATGTCAAGCACCAAATTAGCAATGATTTGTGAGCACCAACTCACTAGAGACACTAATCCCCAAGACTGAGAAACAACTAAGAAAATATTTGTGAGCACCAACTCACTAGAGACACTAATCCCCAAGACTGAGCACCAACTCAACAATCAATAGGATTCACCTACTATAGTTGCTTCTTCAACCTGATGATGGCATATAAATAACTCTTTACTGCCTTCTTTTGTTCATGTAGTCCACACTTAATTCTTTTCTTATGCACTTCTTTCTCTGTAATCTTCTTCAACAACTTGACTTTCTTAATCTTCTTGTGTTTTCTCTTTCTCCTTCTTCTCTAATCCTCTTTATATGTGTTCATTAACCACTCCTTTCTTGTCACTATCTTCTCTCTCTTTCCAAAACGACATCATAGTGTCGTGAACGTGCACCCGAATTCACAACTTGAATTCATTTAAATACCATGTCCATTTCATGAATAGATATGAATTTTCATGAGTCAACACCTTTTTATAATATTCATCATGAATTGTCTCTAACATATTTTAGAATTTGAATATTTGAAGTTTTCAATGACTCCCACAGTCATCCTTTCTTTCTCTTTGTCCCTTAGCATTTCATGACCATTACGGAAAACTTTGTACATTCTGGAGTTATTACTTCATTTCATAGCTATCCTCATTTATATGTCACCACACACTTATGTTTATGGTATTTTCTTCAATATGTGGCTATTAACTCAAACCGCAAGACATTTCAGTTTGAACCTTCAATACGTGAGATACTGCACCATCTTTTCATATACACTAGACACCCACAGAGAACTTCAAAACCGGTGGAACATTACATACACCCGCAGAACATGTCAAAACTTGCAGAACACTACAAAAACTCATGGAGTACTATAAAACCTGTAGTACACAAACCCATGGAACACTACAAAAATAGTTTTCTTTGGCTCGCGGCATGTAAAATTCAAACTAAAACATCTTTCACATAAAAAGGCACACATATGAAGGCATCAATGACAATATTTTTGATTTTAGATATAATCATTAGTAGTCCTTTGACATCAGTGACAATATTTCTAATAATATCCCCCTTTTTCATTAATGGAAACCAACCATATTCACCAATCATCTTGTAACACCATCTATCTTGATTTATTGCTCCCCTTGGTTTCAACTCTCCTATTTCTCCCCATGAATGTATAAATTATTTTTCCATTCAATTCTACCCTTTGATGTCAATGGAAAAGAAAAACAATATCATCACATACTCCCCCTAAAAATTTGCTTCCATTTAGTGACCTACTGAAAAGGATATTACTCCCAACTTTTGTCTGAGATATTCAAAAGTTTCTTTTGGAAGAGGTTTTGTAAAAATATCAGCAATATGTTCTTTTGTGGAAATTGTAGACACAAAATCATGTACTTGGGTATATTTCTAGGTCCAAAAGTACACTAATGTATATATGATTCGTAAGCAACAAAATTAGTGGTTGACAACTATCTTTGGCCTCTTTTCTTTGTTTCTTCTTTTCTCTTTGGTCTTACAAACCTTATAGCCCTCACAAAATTTGACTAATTTATCTTTTATATCTGTAGACACTGGCACCCATGTAGGACATCACCACCTAGGCACTCCATTCCATATTGGGTGCTCTTGACCCTTTCTTACCTTTACTCACACATTTTGGGTCTCTTTTATCTTTTAGGAATATTTTTTACTTATGGGTTAGCCTTCTAGTTGTCAATTAAGAAATTCAAACAAGGGAGTCATATATATACTTAGTTATTTCTCAAAACTAAGGACCAAGCACTAAGCATTACTATCATCACCTAAGATAGCATTCCAAAGGCACTAAAGCACTTCAAAGGCATCTATATAGCATACATTCAAGGGACAAGGGTTGCATACTTCTACATACACAGCATAGAAAGGGGAATTATATTCTATTCCATCCACACATGCTATACATTTCTACATTCTAGCTACAGCCCAATATCAAGTGTAACTTGCAAAAGGGCATCATTCTTACACACACACACACACAAGAACTACATGGAGTCTGAGATGTAATGTAGCGCTTGGTCGTAAGTTCACTCTCAGGGTGACTATCGGGGTCATTCTGAATCCCCATTATGCATTTTATTTTTTAGGTTTGATGTGGTTTGTGGGTATGTGTAGGTGAATTTCTCTTTTGCAGGTTAAAGTTACCTTTGGAAATCAACAAAGAACAATTGTGAAACCCTTGCCACACAAAAGAAAGTAGATCTTGAGCTCTAACACAGTCACCAATGCCCATATTTGGTCACCAATGCCCAGGCACCTCTATCCTACACTGAGCACCCATGTCAGGCTCTGTTCCCAAGTTCCATATTTCACAGTGAGAAGCAATGACCTTTTCTAAAGTTTGTTCAACACTCACACCTTCCCAGATCATTTCCTATTCATTCAAAAATCAACTAAGTACTCCTATCTCTCTTCCTTGCTTAAGTTTTTACATTATTACTTGTTTACTGATTGGATCTTATTGTATATTATCATTTTGTAAAAAATTAGGAACAATAGTTACTTTACAATTAGATTTAATCCAAATTAAAGTATATCATTTGGTGAACCCATATCTCAAACCCACCCTTGCTTCTGGGCATTTTTTGGCATCTTTCTACCATGTTTGAAACATATGAACCCTTTACAAATGAATACCTTCATGATCTCCAAGTTCATATTGTTGAACATCTATAAGACTTAGATCTTCTTTATTTGTTTCTCATGAGGAAGCCACCAATATAGATGATCTCAACTCTCCTCCCTCTAATACTACTTCCATCCCTATTGCAACACAACATCCCCATTCTACCCTTCTACCTACCTCTACTGTTCCCATTTCCATTCATGTCCCTACTAACCATTTCAATCCACCTCTTATTTCTCATACACAACAAGTCTCCTCTTCCGACACTCAAAACCTAGATTCCTTATACTAGTACCTATAAGTTCAAATCCGTCATTTATAGTAAGTTACATCACATTCCTCTCCATCTCTGGATTCCTCAATAATTTTCCACACCCCTTTTGCACCACTCATATTTGTTTATCCTCTTCCGCACAACTTCATTACACCTAATATGCCTACCTTCAATGGCCATGGTGACCTTCAAGAGAATCTCTGATATTTTGATGTGGGATGTCTGGATTATGTGGATGATCATAAACTACTAGACAATCTATTTCCTATAATTCTACAAGATTACACCATACGTTGGTTTTATGATCTACCTATTGATTCAATAACTTCTTTTACACATCTAGTTGATGCTTTCCTTCCTCGCTTCTCTATCAATATCAGCACCAAAATATCTTATGCATAACTCGCCCAAATTAAACAAGGATCTAATGATCATCTAGATGACTACATGTTACATTACAAGAGAAACCTAGATAAGATGACCAATGTACTTTTTGATTCAGAATTGTAATATATTTTTATTCATAGTCTCTTACCACCACATCAAGAGAGTGTTATCTTTGAGACCTCTCCTTCATTTGATAAATTATGTCATCTTCTCAAAAATACATGAAGTAAAAATCCTATCTATGGGAAAATTAAAATATCATGATACTCATTTATCCCCTTCTAATCGGTTTCAAGCTAAATTTGCGTTCAAATTGCCTCCTAAGCCCGCTGAAGAAAAGAAAATTTTTAATGTCTTCTCTTCACTTAAAACGATTTAATGGAAACTTATAAAGCGTACATTTACCAAGTTACCATATGCACCTCGGTTTTTATTGCCTCAACTTATCTAAAGTAATTTCATCACTCTGTCACCGCCACTCAATCTTGACCCCTCTCGCCCTCGTGGCCAAAATTATGACGAAAATTCATGATGTGGTTATCCCCAATGTGTTAGGAATTTTACTGTTCATTTCTTCAAACTCAAGCATATCATTCAATATCTTCTTGGCAACAATTAACTCAAGCTTCCTAATCATCTACTCCTAAGTAGGTCAACGATAATAAAATGATAAAAATATTTAATGACCCTTTTCCCAAGCATGACACACCAGCTCCTAATTATTCTGCTAATCATATATACTAAGTTATGCCTCCTCCTTCATTGGGGCCCCTTGACTTCCTTATCATTTATGTTGATAAATCACCACCAATCATTACATTCTCGGATCATGATTATCATGCTACGTTTACTTCTGATTCCTCACACATGAATGCTTCTATCAGTTCATATACTGTCAATAACACTATGATCTATCTAGCAGCTTCTACGAATGTATGCTCTATCACACTCCTCATTATCAAATGTCCACCGTATAAGATCACATTCCTAATTCCTAATTATTTTGGCTACACGTGAGGCTTCATGTTATTGTTGGCCCTCTTACCATGCTTGTTCCATTCGTTGTGGCATCTTCAATCAAAGTTTGTGGCATGTTCTTAGGTCTTTTTTGGCTCCATGTTTCCCAAGCCATCCCTTCCATAAATCATTAGTGTCTTAAGTTCATCCATAATAAACAAGTTTTCACTCTCAAATTCATTCCATCACATACTATATTGCCTCGACCTACTCTTTATTATATCTATACACCAATCATAATATGTAGGCCTCCTATGCATATCAAGTCTAAAGCACACTCTACACCTAGTTCTCTTATTTACATATGACCTACTTCATGACTTTGTCATCCCCATTGGTCCACTAGTCCACATCATTAGCCTAAATCCCGTAATCGATCATTCCCTTCACATAGGTGTGCACCACCTCCTTCACCACATATGTCTCCTTCACGTAAACATAATTACCCTCCTACACCACCAATCTTAGAGCATTGTCCCATGCCTTTTTCTCCTTGGACATCGGGTGGAGGGACCTTACCCTTCACTATCGTCAAAGTGACTACTATTCCAAATCCACTTGGAGGCATCAAGCTTTCTTCCCCCTCCCATCACTTTCAATTTTCTTTAATGACTACTACCACACTTTGTGTTATGTGCCTCATAACTTTTACATACTATCATACCCTTTGATACACACAATGTATCGGCATTACCCTATGACGCACTCTAGTTCCATGGTTTATACTTAATTGACAATGATATCAATTTGAAATGAACCTCACATCATTCACATTTCATGCTCAATGCTTCATGGTACATTTTTATAGCTTCTACTTGCACAACACACACACATTACTTGATGACACACTCTTGTTCTATGGTTCATTCTTTACTGTTGAGGGTCCTGTCATCACCAATACGGCACTGTGATAATTCTCCATCGGGAACTCCTTGTGCTATGATTATTTACTAATGCACAACTTTTAGTTTGGTGGATGTAATCTGGAAACACAACAACAAACATAACACAAGAATACCATAGACTATGATACGAAGGAATGATGACAAATCTGAAATATAAGTGTAAATTATAATATCAACATGAAATTGTTACAATCTCACCCATGAAGTACTTCAAGAGTTACTGAATTCACTTGCCTTCTAACAATAAGTATGGGAGAAACTTCATAATTACACCTCTTAATGGTTTCTTCAACACACCTTCTAAAGGATGGCTTCCTTTACACACTCATACAATATTTCTCACTACTTCCTTCTATGCTAAATGAGGGGGGTGGCCTCTCTATTTATAGAACTTTCAGGCTTATCCACCTTATCTCTAAGATAGGATAAGAAATCTACTATGACAAATCATATTTCATACCTTAACTCTTATCTTTACATGTAAGCTTATCTTTTAAGATAAGATAAACCTTATCATTTCACATGGGTTCCACATTTTTAGACTTTTTACAAATTAAATACACAAAATATTTATGACCTCACTCCTTGTCCTTATTACCAATATAATATTTCTAATTCCTAATCATGTAGACCCTACTTCTCTACTTACCCTAACTTTGACATTTTAACATTACCGAACCACTTACGACAAATATTTACTTTTTACCACAACATTCCTATTGTACTTTGACTGTTACCATACTATACATTATTGGCAGCATCGTACCGGCAGTGTCATTATCTTCTATCAGACGCTACTACTAATTATACTTAACAACATCCTATTCCTAATACATACATTAATGAAATAGAAATTACGGAGGAAAATTTTAGTGTCAACATCTTCCCCCTTCCTAGCTTCTACTCCGTCCTCGGAGTAGACTATTCTGGTGCTTAGAAAATATTTAACTTGTTGTGGTTGACCCATTTTGTAATGGGAGTGCCATCCAATTCCTCCAGTCGGTATGTACCATTTTCATGCACAACTGCTATTTTGTATGGCCCCATCCATTTGGGAAGAAATTTCCTCTGTCTTCTTTTTTTGTATTTGGAATCATATACTAGAACCAAGTCATTCACATGAGATGGAGACCAATGGATCTTTTAATCAAAGTATTTCTTTTGCTTCATTTTCTTCTTATAGCTTGTATCCTTCACTATTTCCCTTATTTCCTCTAGCAAATGAAGATGTACCAACCTTTCTTTTACTGAATCACTTTCATTCATCCTTTCATTTTTCGTAACTCTCACAGTGGGAATATCAAACTCAATAGGAAGAACTAGATCAATTCCATAAGCCAAATAAAATGGGGAGTACCCTGTTGCTAACTTTGATGTTGCGGGCTATATGCCCACAATGATGCATGAATCTTTTTATCCCACTTATGTACTTGCAAGGATGCATCTTTTTCTAGAATTTGACACAACACAAAATTTGTTCATTCCACCTGTCTATTTGTGCTTGGGTTGTATGTTGTTTCCTTCCTGTGCTTAATAGAAAACTTGTTGACTAGGGATTTTACCACCTCATTAATGAAGTGGCTTCCTTGATCTGTTACAATTTCTAATGGAAAACCAAATCTAGTGAATTGCATTCATATATGAACCTTACGACTGCATCCATGGAACATTTTTTCAATAGCCTAGCTTCAACCCACTTGGTTAAATAATCTGTGGCAACTACAATATACTTATTTTGGTGTGGGGTTGTTGGAAGTGGACCTACAATATCTATTCCCCACTTTTCAAAGGGACCAAGTGGAAGAATAGGGCATAATGGAGCTGATGAAGTCTTACGGTTACCATGTGTTTGAAAAATATCACATGTCTTTTGATAATTATAAAAATCTCTAAAAAAAGTGGGCCAGTGATAACCTACATCAAAGATCCTTCTTGTTGTAAATTGTCCAGAGAAGTTTCCTCCATATGTACCATTATGGAATTCTTCTATTAGCTCCTTCCCTTGATCACGTCTAACTGCCCTCTTGTACTATCCATTAGGTCCTATTCGAAATAATACTCCATGCAAAATAGAATATGGATGACTGGCTTGTGTAATTTTCCTCTTAGTCTTTACATTTGCACCATTAGGAAACTTGAATTCATTCAGATAATTCCAAATATCTATGTATTCACTAGGGATTTTGTTAAGGGATAACAATGCCGCATCTAGGAAATCATCATCATCACAAGATGAACCTAAACTATCATAGACTCGAGAGAGTGCATCTGCATTGACATGCTTCTTTCCTGGACTATCTATAATATCAAATTCAAATTCTTGTAGAAAAATTATCCATCTTTCTATCCTCCTTGATGGGTTAGGCTTATTTACAATATATTTTAGAGCCTGATGGTCTGTTACAACTATAAATTTCTGCCCTAGAAAGTAATTTCTAAACTTTTTTGCAACAAAAATCATAGTTAGAGCCTCTTTTTTTGTTATAGTATAATTTACCTCAGCACTGCTCATTTGTCTACTCCCAAAGTAAACTAGATGATCATTCCCATTTTCATCCTTTTGGCTCAAATTACTTCTTAGTGTTGCATTTGAGGCATCAATATACACAATGAATGGCTTGCTCCAATCTGGATTCTTTAAAATAGGTGAAGACACCAAATCTTCCTTCACTTGTTTAAAAGCTTCATGCACCTTATTTCCCGGTTCATAAGTAACATCCTTCTTCAAGAAATGGGTTAGTGGCTCTGCAATCTTTGATAAATTCTTGATGAACCTTCTATAGTAATTCACATGGCCTTAAAATGATCTCAACTTACTTCTATTCATAGGAAATGGTAACTCTTTGATTTTTGAAACTTTATCAGGATCAGTACCAATACCATCTTTGGATACAACATGCTCTAACAAAATGCCTTTAGAACATCTAAAGACACACTTTGTAGGGTTTAGTGAGGCTTGTGCTTCATCTAACCTTTGAAATGTTGTCTCCATCTTGTGCAGGTGGTCCATCTTGCTCCCATAGATGTAAAAATCATCCAGAAATAGTCTGATGAAGTTTTCAATGTAGGGTTAAAAAACCCTATTCATCAAACGCTGGAACATTTCTGGAGCATTACACAACCAAAAAGGCATAACTCTATAAGAAAAAGTTCCCCAAGGAGTGGTGAACGTGGTATTCAGCTGATCTTTCTCCACTATAAAAACTTGGTTGTATCCCTATTCTTATATCCATGCAGCATATAAGATTTCTGAGAATAGCACTCTTGTTTAGCTATTTTCAAACAAGATTCTGATTCTGAGAATGGAAGAGGGTAATGATCCTTCTATTTTTCCTTGTTAGATTTCTTATAATGGAACATCAAATGTATAGCTTCCCATTATTTTTTATTGATATCACAATGGAAGAAACCCATTCTGAATTCTCCATAACAAATATGAATCCTGCATCAAGCAACTTATCTATTTCTTCTTTTATAGTCTTGGAAAAATTAGGATTCATTCTATATGGCATTTGCTTTATGGACTTAGCACCATCTACCAGATCAATAGAATGTTCTACCCAACTTACTTGACGGAGTTCCTTGTAATCAAAAGTGATTAGGTGTATGTACCTTTGAAAGAGATGGAGGTAGGATTCCTTCTCACTCTCCATCATAGCATCACCAATCTTTATTTATTAGAGACGATCATAAATTTCTTCTTCAGATAATCTTATGGGTTCATGAGTTAGTGTGACTGGAAGGATATCCATGACTGAAATATGAACCTCACTTTCTTCATCTTCTGTGTCCACTTCACTAGTAGGGTAAGTGCAAGAAGTTGATGGACAAATATAGGGTCATCCGTGGACATCATATTGCAAATAACAACATAATATCAACTTCTAGGGATTATTAGCAATACATACACTCAAAATTAGACAAAATTATCTTAATATGAATCATAGCATCTAGAATATAGTTTCTAAAATACTAAGTTTTGTCAAAAATGGACAAGATTAGCTATATTAAACACTCAAAATTATAATGACTCCTGGCCATTTTTTTTTAAAAACGCTGATAAGATTATGAGTCCGTTTGCCCATAATTTGGATGACCAAAATTGATCCTATATTTGTTGCCTTTGGTGAGAAGTTAGATGCCTACTAATCTATCTTGGGATGCGATTTTATTTTCCCATTTTTTTGAGTAATATTTTATTTTTTATGATTTTTTCACGTGAAAGTGGTATGAAAACCATTCTAAAGAAAACATAGCACTTTCGGTTTGCCCGCCATAACTTCATCAAAAAACTTGAAATCAAATAATTTCTTCTTTTGAAGCATTGTATATAATTTCACCACGGATTGGGATGGTATAAGTTTTATCACATTCTGATGGGCTTGAAACAATTTTTCAGTCTTAAACGTAGACATAAACATTCTACCTAAAAAGTGTACTTAAAGGAGTTACTATTAGTAATCAAAATTATAAAATGATATTTATCCTATTCTAAAGACTTTAAAATCAGTATTTCTACAAAGCTAATCCAGTCTCCCCATCACGCAATGGTACCATTTGTTATGACGATCATTTTTTCTTCTTCAGATAATTTTATGGGACTCATGAGTCGGTGTGACTAATGAAGGATATCATGACTGAAACATTAACCTCACTTTCTTCATCTTGGTGTCCACTTCACTGGTACTAGAGTAATCAGAGGATGTCCAATCATCAGTTTCATCACTTGAATCCACAGGTTCTACCTTATGATGCTAGGGATCACATTTATCTTCACCCTCTCTCTGTCACATCGAGGTGTCATGAAGCCTTCATTCCAGTAGTTTCTTGCATGAACTCTCCTTAGCCATGGTCTTCCCAACAACATTAGGTACGCAACAGTACCATTTTTCATCACCTGAAAGTCTACCACACATACAACACCCATAACAGATATTGCCACATTTGAAACAACACCTTCTAGTTTAGTTTTTCCCTTATTTAATGACCTTAACATAAGTGTTGAGGGGCGATCAATTTTTAAACCCAACATATTCATTACAGACTCAGTCATTACATTAACTGCAGCACCTCCATCAGCTAAGACATCATGAATTGAAATACCATTACATAATACCTCAGCTTCTAGAGCATAGGGATCCACCCTCTTCCTCTAAAATAGGGAGCTCAACCTCCTTCCTTCGTCGAGCATCAAGTCCAATTCATAGCTTACGCCTCTTCTCAAAAGACATAGCCAAAAGTTGACCATATGTAGTATTTGCAGGCCTTTTGGATAGATCTTCTAAGATGGAGTATGGTCCTTGCCCCTGTGAAATCAGAAAATCCTGCACACCCAACTTTCTTCTCCTATGTTTCTTACTAGTTTCTCCTTTCATCTTCTTAGGATCATTTCCATCTTGGTTATCTTTTTCTTTCTTTCTTTTTGTTACAAACACATCTACTTCATTATTTATGCTCCTATCTACTACATCAAAAGAATTCACAGGTGCTTTTCCTTTATCATTATCTCTTGTACCAGATGTAGAAGCTCTATCTAGACAATTATACTTATAATGACCCTTTTTATGATAACCATAACATACAACTTCAGAAATATTTCTTTTTGGACCTCTATCTCCTCCCTGAGAACTAAATTCTTTTCCTTGAAGAAGATTAATAGTTAACTGGCCCATCTTCCTAAGCAGATCTTCATACTCAGTAGATGTACTAGGAGAAATATTTGTGCTCACTGAGAGTGGTTGTGGATTTTAGACCAAAGGTGTTGGTGTAGGCTCTACTTTAGCAACAATTTCTTTGGGCTCTTCTTCCATGCTTTCTTCTTACCTTCTTGCAATCTCCTTTGCTTGTTCGACAGTCGTTGGGTGGTCATACTTCACTCATTGTCTGATCTTTGGCTTCATCCCAAGAATGAAGTGCTTATAGAGGAGATTATCCACGCCATTCATCAACCCATCCGTACTAATCCTTCCTTCCAGATCTGGGCATTGAGCTTCCTCCTTAGCTCTAGAACACGAGCATGATAATCCCTTATCTTCTCCTTCTCTCCTTGGGATAGCTTTGTGATATCGATCATGAGATCTGCATATTTCTGTTGTTCACCAAATTCTTCAAGAAAACTTTCAGTTAATAAATCCCATGAGTTTTTTCACATTATCACCTAATGTTTCAAACCACCTAAGGGCTAAACCATCCAAAAAGGTAGGAAAAAATTCAGTCCATTGTTCCCTTCTTATGAGGCCATTACAAATGCAAGATCGTTTAAATTCTTGAATGAAAGAGGAAGCATCTTCATTAGATTGGGCTGAAAAAATAGAATCTTCCCCATTTTCAAAAGTAACCATAGTGAAATACCAACCCACAAGTACAATCAACAAGACTTATGTGCACAAATAATTGGAATCACTATAATAGAAAGTGACTTTACACCTTTCTATAGTAAAATAGGAATTACCACGGTAAACTATGGTAAAACTTGACTTACTGCGGTAAAAACTGACTTTACTGTGGTAAACACTATTCACAATAAAAAGTGAAGTTACTACAGTAAATACTATTCACGATAAAAAGTGTTACTGTGGTAAATACTATTCATGGTAAAAGTGACTTTACCATGGTAACTAATATGCACAGTAAAAACAAGGTTACCCTTCAAATGATTTTTGACTAAGTGGGAATATCTCTCCAGAAAATCCACCAACTAGGAATGGTCTTGGCAATGGAACCAAAATGTCAACACCAATCTGGCACTATGACAACTCTTCACCAGGAAATCCTCATGCTATGATTATTTACTAATGCACAGCTTTTAGTTTGGTGGATGTAATCTGCAAACACAACAACAAACATAACACAAGAATACCATAGACTATGATACAAAGGAATGATGACAAATCTGAAATATAAGTGTAAATTATAATATCAACATGAAATTGTTACAATCTCACCCATGAGGTACTTCAAGTGTTACTGACTTCACTTGCCTTCCAACAATAACTATGGGAGAAACTTCACAATTACACCTCTTAATGGATTCTTTAACACACCTTAAAATGATAGCTTCCTTTACACACTTATTCATACAATATTTCTCACTACTTCCTTTTATGCTAAATGAGGGGGGTGGCCTCTCTATTTATAGAACTTTCTAGGCTTATCCACCTTATCTCTAAGATAGGATAAGAAATCTACTCTGACGAATCATATTTCATACCTTAACTCTTATTTTTACATGTAAGCTTATCTTTTAAGATAAGATAAACCTTATCATTTCACATGGGTTCCACATTTTTAGACTTTTTACAAATAAAATACACAAAATATTTATGACCTCACTCCTTGTCCTTATTACCAATATAATATTTCTAATTCCTAATCATGTAGACCCTACTTCTCTACTTACCCTGTTTGACATTTTAACATTACCGAACCACTCACGACAAATATTTACTTTTTACCACAACATTCCTATTGTACTTTTGACTATTACCATACTATACATTATTGGCGGTGTCGTACTGGCAGCGCCGTTATCTTCTATCGGACGCTAATACTAATTATACTTAACACCATCCTATTCCTAATACATACATTAATGAAATAAAAATTACGAAAGAAAATTTTAGTGTCGACAGGCGCTCACCCTATCATATGGACTGATGATCTCATACACATATTTGAGGGGCATGTTACTCCTATCATCTTCACATCTTGCTTACCATACCATCACACCCATACACAACATTTACATATCTTGGTTACATTTAATCTTGCTTGCTTATACTATTTACATGTGGAACTTTACTTAAATATGCTAGTCAGATACTCAGTATGTCATTATATTTTTCTATATACACATGCACTCACTTGGTATTTGGAAGTGAATGTAGATCTCTTACATCTTTTCACACAATGCAATGATCCTTGGCACTGTACTGTTAGAGTAGGTATTTATTTTAGCTCATGTTCACCTAGGTACTTTATTTACCTTTATTATATTTATCCTCACCCACTTATGTGTGTGGATATTTCTTTTATCTTATTTAGATATTAGAAGATATTATCTAGTTGTTAGGTATAGTTCTTTCCTTGATCTATAGTATTGACTAGTTATTTCCTTGATCTATGGTATTGATTAGATCCTTGATGTCTAGTTCTCTCATAAATCTATGGTCTTGACTAGTTCTTTGATGACTAGTTATTTCCTTGATTTATGGCTTGATCTACGACCTTGACTGGTTCTTAGATTGTTATTCCTTGCCTATTTAAGCAAGGCCCATTCTCAATGTATTGCATTGAGTTCCATAATAATATATGATATTGTTGCTCATTTGTTTGCAAAGGTTTTATGTAAAGTTATTCTGGAGAATTGAGGTCATCTTATTGATCGTGGTGTTTGATTAGCATCTGTGTTAGACAATGGCTTGGTACGATCTGGTTATCGTTCCTTTCATGGTATCATTCTATACGACTTACCGTCATACCAAAAGCTCACACTGATGATGGGTTAGAGGGATACTCATCATGTTAATCAGCTGCTATTATGTTGATACCCTCTTAGCACGATGGAGTTGGGTATACATCGATGTTAGGCCCAACGGCATATTAAGAGGAAGTGACACCATCTGATTTTCCAAGTTAGGTCACCCATCCCAGCACTACTATGGGGCTTCGGCTTATTGAGTATTCAAGCTCATTGTATTGCCGTATTGAATTATGGTTTTATGATAAAAAATATATGGTTAATTTACTTTCTATTTTAAATATAATCGTGGTGTCTATTAGCATTTGAGTTCTTGCGTCTTGGAACAATCTTTTATCATTCCTTTCATGGTATCAGAGCAAGAGATTGCTATTGACATTCGTCTGTAAGTTTTATTTTGTAAATAAATTATTTGTGTATTCATGTATTTGGAATTTGGTTGTATTTTGTTGCTGCGTGCTTTTTTATGCAAAATAGAGGCTTTCATTGGATCCAGAAAGCATGAAAACTCTAAGATCGACTATAAATTTGGGTAATTCTAGAGGCTGTTGTTTTTAGGTTTTTGTGTTATTTTTACAGAGAAGCTCACATTGGGATTCGATGAAGGGATAAAAATTGATGCTTATTGAATAATTCATTTGTTGGATTCTCGATATGTAATAGGTATTGATCATTATACGATTATGATGGATGTTCCAGGAATGGTATTTTAGCTCTTTCCTGATTTGCAAATCAAATGCACTACAATTTTTTACTATTTCGGGTAAATCTATAGGTCACTATTTTCAGCAATAAAGGTCACTTGTGCACAGTCCAGAAATAGTAATTTTTACTAGTAGATCAGTTCCTTTTTATGGAAAACAGGGGTCACACCCCAGAATAGTAAGTTGTGCAAACACCCATTAAAATCCTTAGCCCTTGGTCATATGGTATGGTCATATGAGGGCTTAAAGGTTGTGATTCCTACTAGTAGGTGCTTAACTTCAGCCCCCTTTAATTTTAATTGTGTGGTGAAGGCAACAACAATTTATTTTGTTTTAGTGGCAACTAAAATAAATAACAGAGCAAAATATTAAAAAGCTTGTAACTTTTGATCGGTAACTCGGTTTTGAGTGCCATTTTTTTTGTAAAAGTGCTTGTTTTTTCATGCTCTTTCTATAGGAAATGTTTATTTTGAAACTTTTACTATAATTATAAAGTGCAAAATATGGAGGAGTGTTGTAATCAATTGTGGACGCAATTTCGGCTGAGCCCGACGTCTTAAACTTTTGAGAGTTGCAGTTTGTACCTATCATGGATTCTGAGAAAGATATACTTTTCTCTGAAGTATGTGGACTTTAAGAGGATATTGTAAAATTTGTGGAAGAAAATAGATCACTCAAGAAGTGAAATTCTCTTCTACAATCACTCATTCATGATAAGGATACAATAATACACTTCCTGTAGAACAAACTTGCTAGCCTACAACATCACCATCATATTGTGGACAACCATATCCATGCTCCTAGTCCACTTGCAGCTATTTCTCTTGAACCCACTGACATTTATCTGTCAGTCTTTGAATCTGTTCCTACTCTTGATGCTCATACACCTATGAAGCTTGTTACTGCATGCTCTTCCACATATGTGCCTATTACAATACCACATGTTGTGTATCCTATTTCTACTCAGCTGCATGGTTTTTTGTAGAAGCATACTACTGTATTCAGTTCACGCATGCTCCGTTCTATGGGTCTCACTAGCAGGGTCATTGGCAAACATTCATAGGGTATTATTTCCTCTATTCCACATGTTAAGTGGAATTTTCATCATGACATTGGTTTTCGAGTAGATACTTCATTGGGATCACACATTGACAGAGCTCCTTTTTTGTTCGCTCGACTCTTTCTGAGGATCCTGAGAAACACATGAGTTCTACATCTTCACTCAGGCTTGAGAAACCTAGAGATTTCAGTTGTCAAACATGATCAACCTGACACACATTCTGATGTTCTTTTACATGCACCCATTGTGCATTTTGCACCAAGTCATATGCAGACATCTTCTTCATCCATCCGTGTTGATTTGGGGTGGATATCTGATCACTCATGAAGGCGACATAGGCATTCATTGAGAGGAATCTACAGTGTGGCTCCTCCACCATTCAGCCTCTTTCTCCACTTTCTATACCTTCTGCATTGTGATGCTTCTTGTTTTGAGCATTTTTCTTTAGCAGGTGTAGTGTATCTCTTTTGTTTGTTGAGAGATTTTATATCTGTATTTTTGACACTTTTGGCATGTTGACAGTCTCTCTTGTGGGGGAGCTATTCTGATGGAGCCCAGTGTTATTTTTTCAGTGTTCAAGTAGTTGATTTTGGGCAACTCATACAGATTTTTAGTGCCACTCCACCCATTCAGCAGTATGGGAGGGTGTGGTGCTGATCTTGCTTCTTCGGGTTTCGTGTCCTTTCCTTGTTACCTTGGCTTTTCTTGGATCGTGACACTCTAGATTTTGTGTCCTTGCCTTGTTGCTTTGGTTTTTGTTCTTGGATCGTGGCACACCTATTTGCAGCACTTGATCGAATTATGTTTGGTGTTTTTTTACACTTTCGACATCACTCCGTTGACAGTCTCCTTGTATGGAGCTATTCTGGTGGAGCCCAGTGTCAGTTGTTTTGAGTTTTGTGATCGAGCAGTGGATTCAGACCACAGTGCACACCAAACTTCTTCAACATTGTACGAGTTTTTTGAGTCAAACTTCTTGGGATGCCTTGGAGTGGGTCTTTACTCTTTTTACTTTGTTGTTACTGGTTTTGGGTACCTTGCGATGTCCCTTTTTTCCCAGTTATTGTACATGAGTACCTCATCAGGCCAAGTTATCAAGACTCATACTGTGGACATGCCACATCTATTTTTGCCCCTAGCTTCACTTGAGAGGGGTGTTAGAGTATGTATTTACCTTAGCTCATGTTCACCTAGGTACTTTATTTACCTTATGCGTGTGGATATTTCTTTTATCTTATTTAGATATTAGGAGATATTATCTAGTTGTTAGGTATAGTTCTTTCCTTGATTTATGGTATTGACTAATTCTTTCCTTGATCTATGGTATTGACTAGATCCTTGATGTCTAGTTCTCTCCTAAATATATGGTCTTGACTAGTTCTTTGATGACTAGTTATTTTCTTGATTTATGGCTTGATCTACGACCTTGGTTGATTCTTAGATTGTTATTCCTTGCCTATTTAAGCAAGCCCCATTCTCAATGTATTACATTGAGTTCCATAATAATATATGATATTGTTACTCATTTGTTTGCAAAGGTTTTATGTAAAGTTATTATGGTGACTTGATTTCATCTTATTGATCGTGGTGTTTGATTAGCATATGTGTTCTTGGCTTGGTATGATCTGGTTATTGTTCCTTTCATGTACCTTTTACTAGTCTCGTCGAGGCTCTTGGGGGCATCTACTTTTTCTACTCTCACTTTCTACTCATTGCAAGTTCTATTACTACATTATTCACTACTTCTTATTACAGTTACTCTACTTAAATGCTTTGACATACTAGTTATCTTTCTAACATGCTAACGGGTGCTTCATGTGTAGCATTTTCCTTGCAGGACTATCTACAACCATGGTTATTTGATACATTTTGTTTGATCTTATTTGTTATTGTATGCCATTATTTGCAGGCAATGCCTTATGTCTTATATGATTATTGTATGCTTTTGGCCACTTTGTCCTTAATTTTCTTGTGACATTGTGAGTGATGTCCCGTATTTTAAACACACTTTTTGCAGTCCATCTTGTTTGGACACTTGATTGTTACATTGTTTTCTATTGCATGACTAACTACATTTACTATTAACACTTGCTACTAACCTACTTTGTTTGCATGTTCCTTGGTTTATACCATGCACATCCCCTACCCCCTGTAGGTATCCACTTCAAAACAACATCAATTCCTTTCCTTTGGGCCACATTCTCTAACTATCATTGTATGCACCCCAAACAATGGGGGCATACATTGGGTGAATAAATCACCCCTAAAGCACCTTAGAGCTACAATTTAGGTCAGCGTAGTACATGAACAACAAAGGAACACAATCACATAATGGTCCAGAAATAGACTTGGACCTCACATACAGAGAAAACACCAACGCCCAGAACCAGACACTAGCATTTGGGCACTCCTATCCTCCCTTGGGCACTAATGTCCTAGGGGCAGATAATCATTTTCTCAATATATCATAGTCTTAGTAGTTTAATGAGAATTTCTACAGTAATAGGCATTGGCCTTTAGACACCTAATGCATCATATCTCCTACATTCAGTACAATTGGAATAATTTAGAACAAATTGGGACAAACGAAAAAAATCAGTACGTACCATCTACAGTGGTGCTTATTGGGTAGAGTCATGGAAGGAGAGTAAAACTAGACCTCTCTCCCCAACACTTTATCTTTGGTATGAGATTGCCCAAAAAAATCATACTTGGTGTGAGAACTCCCAAAAAACTCATACTTTGCATGAGATCACCCAAAAAACTTGTACTTGACATGAGATCGCCCAAGAAACTCGCTCTTGGTGTGAGATCACCCAAAATCTCACCTTTAGCATTCAAATCAGCAACTTCAAACAACATGACACTTTTATACTGTAATGAAATTACTAGTATAATTCAGATTATGAACAGCAATAGAACACCAAATAACACAATAATTCAGAATAATGATCTCAATATGCAATTATAATAGCTTCGCCACTTCGAGGGGGCAACCTCCAAACCATATAATAAGACTCAAATTCTCAAATGATGATGAACTACTACCTACAATCCCCTATATATATTATTCATATGTTATGGCCATCACCCAGGCCGACCTATTAAGCATGAGAAAGTATAAATGATATAATAAAATGATATGGTAAGCCACAAGTCAGCTACTCATATCCTAATACAAGCAATAGGTTAAGGGAGTAGCATGCCCTTCCCCTTCAAACCAATGTTGTCCTCAACATTGAATAATCCTAGATGTTGTTGTAGAAAACCTTCATCCTCCCAGGTTGCATCTTCTATGCTCATATTCTTCCACTTGATCAGATATTCCTTAATGTCTCTGGTTCTCAGCCTCTTAGTACATGTTTGCAGAATCTTCTCTGGCTCCAAAATGATTCTTCCTTCCTCATCAAGTTCTGGTAACTCTATCTGGGCTTCAAATTTCTATCCAATAACCTTCTTTAGGCATGAAACATGGAATACTAGGTGTATGTGTGAAAATGGAGGCAACTCTAGTTTATAAGCAACACTGCCAATTTTCTGTAGAACCTGATAAGGGCCATAGTATTTAGGTGCAATTTTTTGTCCTTTTTCTATTGCTTTAGAGACATCTGTTTATAAGGCTGGAGATGTACAAAAACCCAATCACCAATTTCAAAATGTCTTTCACTATGATGTTGATCTACTTGTTGTTTCATCCTGTTTTGTGCTAATGTTAAATTCTCCTTCAAACTAGCCAAAACCTGTTGTTGATGTTGAATGTGTTCCTCAACATCTCTGACCTTAGTTTGCACCCTCAAGGAGGAAGTGATAGAAGGTGGATGGTAACCATATAATGCTAAAAATGGGGTCATTTGAGAAGAGGTATGAAAAGATGTGTTATACCACCATTCTGCAAGTGGTAGCCATTTAATCCATCTTTCCTGCTTATCTGATACAAAACAACATAGATACCCCTCTAAGCATTTGTTGACCACTTCCATTTTCCCATCAGTTTGAGGATGATAAGATGAACTGTGAGCTAGCTGAGTACCCAAACATGAAAATAATTCCGTCCAAAAATTACTTGTGAAAATAGGATCATGATCAATTACAATTATCTTTGGGGTTCCATGTAGCCTTTGAACTGTCTCCAAAAAAATAGCTGCAACTATACTAGTTGTAAATGGATTTGATAGGGCAAAAAATGGGCATATTTTGTGAGCCTATCCACAATCACAAAAATAAAATTCTTGCCCTCTAAACAAGGCAATCCGGTGATGAAATCCATGGAGACCGCCTCCCATCGTTGGCTAAGAATTGGTAAGGGTTGCAACAAACCTGGTGTCTTAATTGTTTCCCCTTTGTTCTATTGGCACACTAAACACTCTGATACAAAATTTTGTACATCCCCCTTGATTCCTTCCCAAAATAATTCTCTTTTTATTCTATGATATGTCTTCAAAAACCTAGAGTATCCTCCAACAGGTGAGGCATGTAGCTCTGCAAGAATCTTATGCTTCAACTCAGAATCTTTACTCAAGTATAACATGTCCTTGTACCATAGGGCATTACCTTTCCACTCAAATTTTTTAGATGTCATAGATCCTTGCGTGATATTATATATTAGAGATTGTGTATCCTTGTCTTGATCCCATTCCAATCTTGCTTCATCCACCCAATCGACCATCAACATGGACATTCCACATAGTAAGGCATGTGCGGATGTATCCCTTCTGGACAATGCATCAGCTACTACATTTTCTTTACCCTTTTTATATATGATTTCTAAATCATAACCCAACATTTTTGTTACCCACTTTTTTTGTTCCTCAGATGATAACCTTTGCTCCAAAAATTATTTGAGACTATCATGATCAGTTTTTACCTTGAAGTGTCTACCCATGAGATAGGGCCTCCATTACTTGACCACATGAAGAATAGCCATCATTTCTTTCTCATAGATAGGTTTGAACAGATCTTTTCCTTTGAATTGGTGACTCTCAAATGTAATTGGTCTTCCTTCTTGCATTATAATTGCTCCCAATCTTGATCCTGAAGCGTCACATTCAACAATGAAGGTTTTTGAGAAGTTGGGAGTAGCCAAAACTGGGGTGCTGCACAAGGCTTCCTTTAGCTGAGCTCAAAGGATTTAGTGGTTAAGTCTGTCCAATGGAAGGCATCCTTCTTTAGCAATGCAGTGAGTGGGGTTGATATTCTACCATATCCCCGCACAAATCTTTTGCAGTACCATGTTAGTCCTAGGAACCCACGAAGATTTTTGAGAGTTTTGGACCTTGGCCATTCCACCATAGCTTTGATCTTTTTAGGATCAACTTTGACGCCTTCATGGGATACAATGTTACCCGATTACTCTACCTCTTTTACACCAAAAGAACATTTAGATGGCTTTGCATAGAGAGTATGATTCTCCAAAACTTCCAACACTTTATTTACATGTTGTAAGTGTTCTTCCCATGTCTTACTGTGAATCAATATGTCATTAAAGAAAACTAATACAAATTTCCTTTAAAATGGCCTGAAAACAGTGTTCATCAAGCTTTGAAAGGTTGAAGGTGCATTTGTAAGACCAAAAGGCATTACCAAAAACTCATAATGGCCCTCATGATTCCTGAAATCCATTTTATGAACATCTTCCTCTTTTATTCTAATTTGATGGTACCCTAAACGAAGATCTAATTTTGTGAAATAAATAGCACCATGCAATTCATCAAGTAAATCATCAATTACTGGAATAGAAAACTTATCTTTGATGGTGTACTTGTTGAGTTCTCGATAATCTAGACACATCCTCCATGTTTCATCCTTCTTACGTACCATGACCACTGGTGAAGAATATGCACTCTGGCTAGGCCTAATGATACATGCCTTCAACATATCCTTAACCATTTTCTCCATCTCACTTTTCTGGGAATATGGGTATCTGTATGGTCTGATGTTATGATGTTTGGCTCCCTGGAATCAAATGAATGGCACGATCATGATCCTTAACCGATGGTAGTCCCTTTGAAATTGCATCAAAAACAGATGAGTGAGCATCAACAATATTTTGAATATTGGGTGGCATTGAAGACTCTGTATTTTGTACTTCTATGGAAAATAACTTTGCTATAAATCCATCTACTCCTTTTCTGAGAACCTTCTGCATCTGATGAGAGCTAATAATCTATGGAGACTTAGCTACCATCCCATTCAATTGTATTGTCCTTCCATCTGAAATCACATGAACAATTCTTGGAAATTTATCTCCTATAGTACCTAAGGTTGTGAGCCATTGGACACCCAAAACAATAGCTATGCCCCTCCCATAGAAATAGAAAACATAGGCGAGTCTAACATGTATTCTCCTAGTGGAAAGCTTGATACTATGGCACTTTCCTGTGCACTTAATTGTCCCACCATCCGCAATCATAACTTGCATTTCTGGAGCTAGGTAAATAAAACAATTGAGGCAGGTAGCTAACTTACTATTTATGAAGTTATGAGTACTCCCCGAGTCAATCAACACTGTCACCTTCTATTTTTTGAGATAGCCAATAACCTTGAAGTGTTTGAGGAGACTAATACCTGACAATGCATGGCAAGAAATTATAGGTTGGTGATCCTCTACTTCCTCTTCTACTGGTTGCTCAGCCTCTCCTATAATTTCAGTGTCCTCATCATCCTCATTATCTTTGTCAATATAGAACAACTTCTTCTCAGCACATTTGTGTCCCGGTCCATATTTGCTATCACGGTTAAAACATAAGCCTTTTTCTCTCTTTTCTTCCATTTGTTGAGGAGTCAGTCTAATTGGCCTAGAAAATGAAGGGGAAGAGATACTATGCTCTTTGGTGTTAATGAAAGGTGGCCTCCTACTACAAAGAACTTTTTCCTCTACTTGACGTGTCATGATAATAGAATCAGAAAGCTTGAGTGGATTAAACATACGTACCTCATGCTCGATGTGGTCCTTAAGACCCCCAAGAAATAGGTCATTCAGATTCTCTTCTGGTATATTCTCCACCCTTAAGGATAGGTTATGGAATTGATGCACATAATCTTTGACTGATCCTATTTTTTGTAACTTTAATAATTGACTAAAGTAGTTCTCTGAAACACTAGAACTATAGTGTAATTACAACTCCCCGGTAAAAACTATCCAAGTGACACCAAGACCATTCTTCTACCTCTGAGCACATAACCATCAATACCAAACGAATTGGTCTGGTTCAAGATACAGGGATGCCAATGTCACCTTTTTTCCTGATGTTGTTTGATGTAGCTCAAAGAATTTCTCCATTTGATTTATCCAATTCAGGGGATCTTTTCCATCAAATTTGTGCACATCCACTTTCGGCACCATGTTTCTGTGGTTGTGAATAAGTTAGATTTTTATTGGGCTAGAAAAGTGATCCAACATGGTTATTTTGTCCATGATTTTGAACTGAATATCCTCCTTGGTTGATATGGGATGGATTTTGGCCATAGTGTTTACCCTGTACATGTTGCATGATATCAGCCAACCGATGATTGATTTGGGCTATGTCTCTTTTAGAGGCCATCTCATATTGTACATTTCGTAGCTCATACTCAAGTTGGCTCACCTTATGATCAACTGAAGTAAACCCTAGTGTTGAGGAATTTGTATTTACCCCTTCTGAATCCATCTCTTCAATCACTATCCCATCTTTATTTGCGGTTTTACCCGGAGTAACCGAATTCTTTTTTGCTCTTATGGAAGGCCCCGCCATGATATCAAACCTTAGGGTTTAGGGTTTCAAAACAAATTCATGGCCGAAAAGGAAAAAACACAGAGAATATACTAATACTATTTTTTTGAGATCTTTCTAAAAATGTAAATAAATTGAAAAAATTCTACAATTTTCACCCTAGGGAGTGATTTTATGAAAAACCATAAATTTGTAATAACTTGTGCAAAATAAATCAAAAAAGTCTTAAATTTGCAGGTAACCTTACTTGAAATGTTTCACAACTTTGTTAAAAATATATCCCACCAATTCACTTTGATTTGAAATTATATCATGGAAACAAAAAATTAGGGTTTTTGCCCTAATTTTGGCTCAGATCGCAGCTCTGATACCACTTGTAATGAAATTACTAGTATAATTTAGATAATGAGTAGAAATAGAACATAAAATAACACAATATTTTAGAATAATGATCTCAATATGCAATTATAATAGCTTCGCCACTTCGAGGGGGAAACCTCCAAACCATATAATAAGACTCAAATGCTCAAATGATGATGATCTATTACCTATAATCCCCTATAAATACTATTCATATGTTATGGCCATCACCCCAGGCCAACCTATTAAGCATGAGAAAGTATAAATGATATAATAAAATGATATGGTAAGCCACAAGTCAGCTACTCATGTCCTAATACAAGAAATAGGTTAAGGGTGTAACATATACCCTTTATTCTTTCATATATTAGGTGCACACTTTCCTTTAACACACTTTTACCCTCTTTACATACTTATACACATGTTTACCTGATCTACCATATATAAAACTTTGAAAACTTTCTTACTCTTCTTTTTCAGGTACATCCTTACAAGAAGAATCTCACACAAGCTAAAACGACATGCTACAATGCGCACACTTCACCCCTAGGGTCCACTTCCCTTTCCTAGTCTCCACACTTCACTTTGCAAACACTACTTCACTTTTCCACTCAGCACACTATCACCTACACTCTACATGCTCATATGGTATGCATCTCTTATCTACTCTATGTTATCAATTATTTACTCAACAACATAAAGTGGGGGAAAATGTAGACACAAAATCACACACTTGGGTACATTTATAGGTCTAAAAGTATACTAATGTATATATGATTCCTAAACATGAAAGTTAGTGGTTGACAAATATCTTTGGCCTCTTTTCTTTGTTTCTTGTTTTCTCTTTGATATTACACACCTTACAACCCTGAAAGAATTTGAATGATTTATCTTTTATGGTCGTAGACACTGGCACCCAATTAGGACATCATCGCCTAGGCGCTCCTTTCCATAAAGGGCACTCATGACCCTTTTTTACCTTTACTTACTCTTTTTGGGTATTTTTTATATTTTAGGCATATTTTTTCACTTACGGGCTGGCCTTCCAGTTGTCAATTATGAAATTAAATCAAGGGAATCATATATACTTAGTTACTTCTCGAAAATAAGGACCAAGCATTAAGCATTACTATCATCACCTAAGCTTACATTCCAAAGGCACTAAATCACTCCAAAGGCATCCATCTAGTATCCATTCAAGGGAAAAGGGTTGCATAATTTTGCACAAACAACATAGGAAGGGCAATTTTATTCCATTTCATTCACACATGCTATACATTTCTACATTCTAGCTATAGCCTGCTATCAAGTGAAACTTACACAAGGGCATCCTAGGGCATCATTCTTACACACACATAAAAGCACTACATGAAGTTTGAGATGTAGTATAGAGCTCGATCATAATTTTACTCTTGGGGTGACCGTGGGGGTCATTATGACTCCCCATTATACATTTTCCTTTTTAGGTTTGATGTGGTTTGTGGGTATGTGCAAGTGAATTTCTCTTTTACAGGTTACAAGTACCTTTGGTAATCAAGGAGAAATCAAGCAAACAACAGGGGATAAATACGAAACCATTATGACATAGAAGAAATTAGATCTTGAGCTCATGCACAGTCACCAATGCATAGATTCAGTCACCAGTGCCCAAGTGCCTTTGTCTTGCACTGAGCGCACATGTCCGACATTGTTCCCAGGTTCCAGATTTCATAGTGAGCATCAATGACCTTGTCTATAGTTTCTTCAGCACTTGTACATGCCCATATCACTTCCTGTTCATTTTAATAACAGATAAGTACTCCTATTTCTCTTCCTTGGTTAGGTTTTTACATTATTGCTTAGATCTTATTATATATTATCATTTTGTACAAGATTAGGACCAATAGTTGTTATGTAATTAGATTTAATCCAAATTACATTAAATTAGCAATGTAGTCCAACTTAACATGTTGATCTACAACTTTCTCTCTCAGAAAATGATATTTAGTGGGAATATGCTTTGTTTTGGAATGCATAACTAGATTTTTTGAGATATTTATTACACTAGTATTGTCACATAGTATAGAAATGGGAGAATCAAATTCTGCCTTGACATCCTTCAGTGTCTATTTTATCCAGAGAACTTGTGTGCAACATCAATTTGTATCAATATATTCCACCTCAACTATAGATAAAGAAACAAAATATTGTTTCTTTCTCAGCCAAGATACTAAATTTTTACCCAAAAAGAAAGCACTGCTACTTGTACTTTTTATGTCATCTATACAACCAGCCCATTCTACATTTGTATATGTTGTCAAGGAAAAAATTTCAACTTTTTAATACCCCAAACCATAATTCATTGTATCTTTCAAATATTTGAGTATTATTTTGACAACTTGCACATGAGTTTCCTTTAGAGCAACGTGAAATCATTCTACCCATCACATCTGGTCTTGATGCAGTTACATATAACAGACTTCCAATCATTGATCTATAAAGAGTCAACTTTGCTTCAGGGGATTCATCATCCTTGCTCAACCTACAACGTATAATCATGGGTGTACTTACTGGATTACAAACTTCCATTTTAAAAAAACTCAGCATTTCCTTAATATACTTGGTTTGTGAAATGAATATACCTTTTTCAGATTGAGAAATTTGTAATCCAAGGAAAAATGACAACTCACCAAACATGGACATTTTAATTTTTGTTTGCATTTCTTCAACAAATTATTTACACATATTATCCTTAATTCCTCCAAAATAATGCCATCAACATAAACAATAACAACTAGTTGATTCTCACCTTCAGTTTCGATGTACAAATTACTATCAACAATTCCTTTTTTGAACCCTTGTTGTTGAAGATAGTTGTCCAGTATTGAGTATCAGGCTCTAGGGGCTTGTTTCAATCCATAAAGAGATTTCTTCAATTTTCATACATAGTCATTATCATTTGATAATATGAATGCTTCTGGTTGTTCAATGTAAACTTCTTCCAGATTTCCCTTCGGAAAGGAAGATTTAACATCCATTTGATATACTTTAACATTCTTATAACAAAAAAATTCTAAAAACATCCTAATGGCTTCTAAATGTGTAACATGATCAAATTTTTCTTCAATATTGATACCTTCAACTTATGCATAGCCTTTTCATATTAACCTTGTTTTGTTTCTTACTACTTGCCCATCTTCATTCAATTTTTTTTTTAATATCCACTTGACGGAAATCTCATTTTTGTCCTTAGGTCTTGGAACAAGCTCCCAACTCTCATTCTTCTCTATTTGGTCAATTTATTCTTCTATTGCTCCAATCCATTGCTTTTCTTCTCTTTCTTCAACAAATCTTTTAGGTTTAACTTTGGACAGTAAGGATAAATATGCATGCTCTTCTGCATTTTCTAGTCTTCTCCTAGTTTGTACTCCAAGATTTTTTTCACATATAATTTGATTTTGTGAATGATTCTTTTGAACTGATCTAGATGGTGTTTTTGTTTCTTTTATCTCAATTTATTCATTTTCATCTTCATCTTCATTGTTGGTTGATTCAGAATAATCCATTTCTTGTACCCTATTCTACTTGTACTTGATATCATCTACCTTCACATTTTCACTTTCAATAATTTTGAATGTTCTCATATTGTAGCATCCATAGACCTTACTCATTTGATAGTAACCAAGAAAAATTCCTTCATCAGCTCTAGCTTCAAGCTTATCCAAGTCTTCATCATCTTTCTTGATAAAACACTTACTTCTAAACACTCTGAAATGTTTGACAATCATTAGGGGACTCTACCATAGTTGCATAAGGAGTTATCTTGCAACCTGAACTCCGATTTTCCCTCAATTCAGACAACTTTAGATCTCTGTAGTGATTGACTCTCTCTAGTTGATTTGTCACCACCGGCCATGAGATGTTATCACTTATAGATGGTTCTAGACATCAGGTTGTAACCAAATCTATTCTTCCTTGCAACAACTTCATTTTGTTATCAATTTCTTGTAGAAAAATAACACCTTCATTTCTACTGACACTTGGGGGACCTTCTGAATTAATCTTGAATTCAATTCTCCTCCTTGGCCAGATCTTAAACACTTGATTTTCAAATCAGTACTACATATTCATCAAAGACTATGAATACTTTATATTTTTTATGACATCATGCATAACATATTGGAATACTTTACGTTGATGATATTCTCTCCAGACTCTTAACATCAGTCTGAGATCCTTGTTGTCATGGTAAAATCATAAATTTGACCATCTCATCAAATACTGTGTTCGCCTTGCAACCTCTGAAGTGTGTCTTCGCTATTCTCTCATAGAGATCAATATGCTACTTGGTTTTATCATTATTTTATGTGGCATTGCATTTGATCACACTAAAATCAAGGTTATTCAATGAGATGCCTCCACTGTACTGAACCTTCATAAACTTGGCGTATGTTTGTAAATGGCAATTTGTAATCTATTCATTGATTTGGCATGTCTCTAACATCTTGTCTGGATAGCTTCCATTAATTTACATCATCTTCTCAAGTTTCAGGATGTCTCCTTCAAATAGGATGCCATGAATGCAACAAAGCTCTCATCAATGTCTTAAAACAATGGAACTCTTCCAACCACCTGTGCTCATTCCCCCTAAGGAAATGACCAGACCATTTTTGTCTTGCATGCATCAACAACAACATTCCTTGTGTTTTCTTTTCTGATTTCACATCCTCTAACATAGAAGGTAAGTGTGTATCCCCTGTCACTCAATTGACTCACACTCAAAATATTATGCTTCAATCCTTCAACATACAAGACATTTTCAAGTTTTTAGTTACCATTGTTTAAGCTAATTGTACCCTTACCTAAAAATTTTACAATGGCATTGTCTCCAAATTTTATAATGCCTCCATTTAGCTTTTTCAAAGCAATAAACTTACTTGAAACTTAATTTTGTCCCTAGTCATGTGGTTTGAGCAACCACTATCAATGTACAACAGATTTCCTTCATTTTGTGCATGAAATGTTGTCTGAACTATCATGGACTTTTCTTTTCTTGTTTATTTCTCATGTTTCTCCGTCAAGATTTTTTCTAACTCAACCTTATGATTATCCTTAGTTACCTCATTCTTAAACTTCCTAGTGTAAAACAAAACCCAACTTCTATAAAAGTGATCTTTATGCCCAAAGTTGTGGCACTTATAACATTCAATATCAAAATTCGTCAGTGGAGAAAATGCGTTATAGTTCCTGTTTTTGGAAGACATGTGTGAATTCACACTTTCATTTGTCTTTCTATCAAAACTTCTTGCATAATATCTACAATTTGTTGCCCTGTGACCAAACTAATTACATGAATAAAAATAACCATAAAAAGAATTTTGAAACCTAATTTTAAAATATCACCTTGGAGGGAATGATATTCTTATTAAATTCATGTTTCCCTTTAGAGGAGTAACATGAATTTCTTCTCTTGTGCTACTTTCATTTGAAGTGCTTGTGAATTGAGGAATATGTACTTATTCCTTTTTGTTGCCCTCATCACTGGAAGAACTTTTAAGAGCATCTGCATAACTTCTTCATTTCTTGGACTTGTCTCTTTTTAAGATTCTTTGGGATCATCTTTTGTAGACTTCTCATTGTAGCCAAGACCTGCTTTGATAAATGGTGCTATCTGATTATTGATGATGTTTTCTAAAACTGTAGAGCTCTTTCCAAAATTGAGACAGTTGTTCAGATTGGTAATTTATTTCTCAAGTTCCTTTCTTAAGGAAACAACTTTACATTTAGGTTTCTCACAATTTCCTTCATTCTGTTTTAGATGTGTACTCACATCTTCATCCATCTTCTTCATCTCTTCTAGTTGCATCTTTAGATCAATGATGATTTTATTGGAATTTTCAAGATCATGCATCATTTCTAAATTCAAAGCATCATACCCACTTTATAGCTTTTGAAATTTCTATTTTAGTTTCTGATTTTTATGTCTAAGGTTTTTGAGTTCTTCTAGAGTAGAAAAAAATTCACCTTCATGTTGGGGTTTAAACCATATAACAGTGTTGCACAGATGTATAATCAGATAAAGCATACAAGCAATCAATTCGGAAATAACCAGAAGATAAAATAAACAAGAGAAAGATTACACCAAATTTAACGTGGTTCACCCAGTGTGGGCTACGTCCACCAAGAAACAACCAATATTATTATTCAGTGCTTTACAGAGGAAATACAATGAAGATCTATTATCTTCCAACACCTCTATGGATGTTCAATGCTCTTTCCTCACTCAGCTACACAATCTTACTCACCAAGGAAAACATCATACAAACTAATTGTTATCTTCTTTCTTTACTTGCCTTACACTCCAAACAATGCATACGTGCACGTGAGTCTATTTTAGGCAACTTATCTTTGCTTTTACAAACAATAAATCAACTTTAAAACAAGTGATTTATTCTAAACTTCGCCCAAAAATAAAAGCATCGTTACATAGGTGACTGGCAGTGGTTACACCCTGTCCGGCGACGATTACACCCCGACCTAATCTGCCCAACCGGACCGATGATATTACACCTTAACCGGTGTTGGTTACCGTCAAAATAGTAACATGGTAAAAACAAGTTCTTTGTGAAGAAATTTAGCTCCATACTCAACAATCTCCCTGGTTGAAGATCAATTTATACGTTTTACTGTGCATCACCATCCTTGGTTCCTTTTCCTTGGCTTTTTTCTTCCTCTTTAAGTCTCAAACTCGAAGACCAATAGAAGTGGAGTGAATCTCTAACTTATCCCTTACCAATGGCTTCGTTAGCATATCTGCAGGGTTCTCATATGTATGGATTTTCTCTAACTTTAATTTCACATCCTCAAACACCTATTGTATGAAGTGATACCTCAATTGAATGTGTTTAGTTCTTGAATGAAATGTTAAATTCTTTTCCATATGGATCACACTCTTACTATCACTATATAATCTACAACCCTCTTGCTCCTTTCCCAACTCTTCCATGAACCTACTCATCCATATCATCTATTTGCTAGATTCTGTAGCTACAACATACTATTCCTTATGTATTAGACAAAGCCACAACCTTTTACAATCTCAAAATCTAGCTAACTATTGTTCCACCTACTATGAAAACATATCCAGTGTTGCTCCTCTTGCCATCCAAATCTTCAACCATATCTAAATCAACATAGCCATGTAAAGAAGTCTCTGACCCTCCATAGCATAACTCCATGTTGGATGTCCCTCTCAAGTACCTGAGAATCCATTGGATTTCTTTCCAATGTTATTTACCTAGAATTAGCCATAAACCTGCTCATAGCTCCCACTTCATGTGCATTGTCTGGTCTAGTACAAGCCATGGCATACATAATACTTCCTACTGTGAAGCATAGGTAACATGTGTCATGTACTCAACCTCCTTGTGTGATGAAGGACACTGATCTTTGCTAAATTTTAAGTATCCAACCATAAGTGTACTAATAGGTTTTGAATTTTTCATGTTAAACCTTTGCAACACCTTATTGATATAAGCTTCTTGATACAAATACAACCTCTTGTTTTTCTTGTCTCATTGAATTTGCATTCCAAGGATTTTCTTTGCGGCTCCCAAATCCTTCATTGTAAATGTGTGAGCTAAAATTTATTTTATTTTACCAATGTCCTGCAGACTAGATCCAATAATCAACATATCATCCACATACAATAACAAAATAACATAGTTCCCATTTTTAATCTTCTTACATAAAACACAATGTTCAGATTCACATATTATATAACCATGCTCATGCATAAAACTATCAAATCTCAAATACCATTTCCTTGGAGCTTGTTTGAGCCCATCTAGGCTCTTTTTCAATCTAGAACACAAGTTTCTCCTTACCCCTTGACTTTATACCAAACGGCTGTTGCATATAAATTGGTCTTCTTCCAAATCACCATGAAGAAAATCCATCTTAACATCAAGATGTTCTAAATTTAAATATTTTGTTGTAACTAAACTTAGAACAATATGAATAGAAGTCATTTTAACTACAGGAGAAAAAATCTCATCAAAGACAATACATGTTTTCTATACAAATCCCTTTACCACAAGCCTCACCTTGTACCTTTTCAGTCCACCCTCTTCTTCCTTGATCCTGTAAACCCATTTGTTATGTAGATTTTTCTTACCTACTGGAAACTTGACCAAATCCCATGTCTAATTTTTTTCCAAGGATTCCATCTCCTCATCCATGTCATGCTCCCAGTGCTCATGGGTTTCTACCTGCATTGCTTCTTCAAATCTTTCTAGTTCACCACTATCAGTCAATAATACATAAGAAAATGAAGGTGAAAATCTCTCTGGAGGTCTACTTACCATTTGTGACCTTCTCACTAAGTTTTGGGGCGTCTGGGGCTCATTCTGTTCTTGTTACACATTCATGTCAATTTATTTCAGTGACTGACGTCGCTCACCTGTAGCCGATCACAGTTCTGTAACTGACCATGGTTCCTCAATCTACTAACCGATTGCGGTTTCCTTAACGACATCAATTCAAGGAGTACTAACGTCGGTTCCACTGGTTGTTTGATTTGAACTAGATCTTGACTGATCAATGCCGTTTAATTTGAATGACATCAGTTTCTGTAGAATCGATGTCAGTGTTTATGGATGTTTGCTTTAGATCTAAAAGTTGATTTTCCTTCAAAATATTATCAACCTATTCATTTTTAGGCACTCTAACGTGATCCCTATACATTATTTTTTCATTCCAATCAACGTCTCAACTCCTAACAATCTTAGAATCTTATAAATCCTAGAATCAGTATCCAAAATCACCATAGCCATAACCAATGAAAATGCATCTCTTAGATTTAACATCCAACTTCTTCCTATTTTCTCTATCAACATGCACAAAATATTCTGAGCCCAAAATTCTAAGAAAATAAAAATCTACCTCTTTTCCAAACCAACCTTCTTTTGGTATTCCACCATCCAATGTTGTTGAAGGCCCATGGTTGATCAAGTGCATTGTTGTATCTACTGCTTCTTCCCAAAACTTCAAAGGAAAACTGACATGTATCATCATGCTTCTAGCACATTCCATGATTTTCCTCTTCATTCTTTCTATAAATCCATTTTCTTGTTTAGTTCTAGGAACCCTTCTTTCTCTTTGTATTCCATTTACTAAACAATAATCGTTGAAAGCCTTGCTGCGGTACTCACCACTCATTATCAGATCTAAGGCACTTTAATTTAAATTTTGTTTCATTTTCTGACAAGGTCTTTCCACCTTTTAAAAGTCTCAAAAACATCATATTTATGCTTAATACAATAGATACAGACATTCATTATGGCATCATCAATGAAAGTCACATAATATTGGGATCCTCCAATAAAATCTACCTAAGCTAGTCCCCAAACATCTAAGTGTACAAGCTCCAATTTATACTCCTTCTTTGTTCACCCAACCTTAATAAATATCACTCTCTTTTGCTCTCCAAATATGCAATGCTCACAAAATTCAAGATTTAATTGTTTCAAATGTGATAACTTACCCTTATCCTTTAAGATTTGCATTCCTTTTTCACTCATATGGCCTAGCCAATTATGCCACATGTTTGTATCTTAATCTATAGTAGATAACACAAAAAAGGAATTATTAATAGAGGTAGATAGATATAAATTTCCTACATTCTTACCTCTTTCTACAACAAGAGATCCCTTTGTAACCTTCCAAGAATCGGCTGTGAATGTAACCAATCATCCAGATTCACCTAGTTTCCCTGCATAGATATCAGATTACTCTTGAGGCTTGGTACATGCCTCACATCTTTCAATTCCCATGTATTTCCATTCTGTAACTTTAGATGAACATCACCTTTACCATTAATATTGCATGGCTCATCATCATCCTAAATAAACTTGTCCAAAATCACCTTGAGCATAATTTTGAAATAACCCTAATTAGGGATAGCATGGAAAGAAGTCCCAGAATCTAAAACCCAAGATTCTAATTTATTATCCAAGGAGAGAATAAGGGCATCTTGCTTTACCTCACTTGCAACATTTGCCTCTTTACCTTTTTATTTGTTGATATTATCTTTATTTTCCCTGGACTAACACTCCTTTACGCGTCTTCTCTTTCCACCCAATTCCAGCAACGTAAATCTCCTTTACCTAGATCTAGATCTGTCATGTCTTGAATTTGATATCCCATTCTTCTTGCTCTTAGATGTTCTCTCCTTAGATATTCCTCTACTTTCTACATTTAAAGTGTTTCTAGATGATGTTTCTTATGATCTTTTCCTGTGTATTTACTCATTAAGGATTACACTAACCACATAATCAAATTTCAAATCTTTAGAAGCAAATGTTGTATTACTTACAGGTTCTATTACAAATTATCCTAATTATCTGGCAAAGAGCATGAGAATAAAAGCTGCTTTCAATTAATCATCAAATGGAATTTCTACCAATTTTAATTGATTACATCACATAACTAAATCATTCAAATGATTAGATTCAGATCCACCTTCTTGCATCTTAGAATTAAACAAGATTAAATATACATGGTGAATTTTGCCTTCATTTATTCTAAGATCATGATGAAATTGATTCATCTTGTTCTCATGGCTCCGATATGATCTGGTTCATCACTTTCTTCAAATGAGTTACTTTCCTCCTTGGTATAGATTTTTTTCTTGTGCTTGTAGTGATTCTTCTTACTTTTAGGTCTTTGTGCCTTATGTTCTTCTTATTGTGATACTTGTCTTTTATGTTGATGATATGTTACTTACTGACATCTATTATTCCCACATTCAAACTATTCATAGGGCTCTTTCTACATAGTTTGACATGACAGATCCTGGTTTATTGCATTATTTCCTTTCTTTGTAGATTTCTCAGAAAGATTCAGGGATTCAATTGGGTTCCATTCATATTTTGTTGTTGCACCCATTGAAATCCTTAGCCCCTGGTCATATGGTATGGTCATATGAGGGCTTAATCTTGTGATTCCTACTAGTAGGTGTTTAACTCCATCCCACTTTCATTTTATTTGTTTGGTGAAGGAGAAAGCATTTTATTTTATTTTAGTGGCAACTAAAATAAATAGTAGAGCATAATATTGAAAAACTTATATCTATTGATCGGTAACTCGGTTTTGAGTGCAATTTTTTACAAAAAATTTTATTTATTAATGTTCTTTGCATTAGAAATATTTAATTTGAGAATTGCACTATAATTATAAAGTGCCATAATATAACATGCACTCATTATAAAGTGCCAAAATTTAGGGGGGCTCTTGTTGCATTACTTGGGGATCTTGTTGGATTGCTTGATTCTTGCATTTCTTTTGGTGATTTTTTTAGGATGGCATCTTTATATACTTCTACATTAGATCATGTTGAGTCATTAACAACACATAATTACCACACATGGAAACCAAGAATGGAAACAATAATCAAGCGGAAAGGATTATGGGCTTTAACTTCTTCAGAACAACCAGTGTTCACTAGAGAATATGAGAAATTTCAGTACCAATGTAAATTTGATGAGTGTATGGGTTTGATAGGAACTTATGTAAGTGACAGTCTTTTATTTAATTTAGAAAAATGTGACTCTCCTTTCAAAATATGGGAGAAATTGGAGGATTTATTTGGTAAGGTGGATCATATGAGAGCTGTGCAACTTGAAATTGAGATCACCTCTCTTAATCCTCAAAAAAATTCAACAATTATAGACTATCTTACCAAGTTTAAGCATTTGTTGACACAGTTGAAGGGGAGTGGGAGAGATAAGAAAGATGAAGAGTGTGTTTACTTGATTCTATCCAAGTTGAGAGGACCATTTCAAATATTTTCTTCTACCTTTTTCTCTAGCATGGATGTCTTAGGTGACACATTCAAAATGTCTAACTTAGAAACATTTTGTGAAAGACTTACTAGGGAAGAATCCAAATTGTCTCACCTTGAGTCTTCCACCTCTCAAAAGGCATTAGTTGCATCTAATCCTAAGGGCACAGGAAGTACAAAAAGTAAAACCAAATCCACCCCTTCTCCATCTCAAAGTGCTCCTAAACCCAAAGAAAACAACTCTAAACCCAAGAATAAGTCTAGCCTTTCATGCTCTTTTTGTGGGGGTAGTGGTCATGAAGAACATAGGTGTTATAAGTGAATGCAATCCTTAGAGGATGCAGTCAAGAAACACAAAATTAATATCTCCACTCCACCTCCTTCTAATCAACATGACAGAGCACTTAATGTTGTTGGGAGATCTTAGTCACCACTTATAGATAGTTGGGTTATATATTCTGGTGCTTCTCATCACATGACTTCTTCCAAGGAGTCTTTTATTTCTATAGGTTTGAGTTCTACTTCTGAAATTGAGGTTAGAGATTCTTCCTTTCATTTTGTTGAGGTAAAAGGTGATATACACCTTGATGGTAGTAGTATCCAAGATGGACTATATGTTCCTAACATTACCACAAATTTTCTTTCTATATATCAAATTTTTCATTTTGGTCAAGGAAAAACAATGACTTTTACACTACATGGGGCAAAGGATGAACTTTGTTGGAGCCTCATTCACTTGTTGATCAAGGTATTGTTGATCATAATTCTAGACTATATCACTTTGAGGGTTTTTATGACACTTCCTCTATAGGGACAAGATTGGTTTCTCATGCAGATTCAGAGAGTAAGCTTTGGCATGAAAGATTTGGACATCTCAATTACAGATATTTGAAGGAGTTGAGCACTCATGGTATGGTAGATGGTCTTGCTAGAGTTTCTTGTCTTGAAGGAGTTTGCTCTGGCTATGCATTAGGGAAACAACACCAAGATCCATTTCCTAAGAATTTTTCCAAGAGAGTTTCTCCACCACTTGAGCTTGTGCATAACGACTTGATGGTTTTTCCTACCCCTCTTTCAATGGAGCTAAGTATGCACTTACCTTTATTGATAATTTATCGAGGCGTACTTGGGTTTATTTTATCAAGCACAAAAGTGATTTTTTCACACTTCAAAGTCTTCGAGGATTTGGTTAAGAAATAATCTTCTAGTTGCATAAAGAACCTTCGCACTGATAATGGGGGGAGTACTTCAACAATGAGTTTTCTTATTTTTTGGCAACTCAAAGCATTATTCACCAGAATTTTATTCCTCATACTCCACAACAGAATGGCTTAATAGAATGGAAGAATAGAACTTTGAAGGAAATGGCTAACTGTATGATGTATACTAGAGGTTTACCTCCTATCTATTGGGTAGAAGCAGTTGATTGTGCTAACTACATTCAGAATCACACACCACATAGAGCACTTGAGAATTTGACTCCAGAAGAAGCTTGGTCCAACTCTAAGCTAGATATCTCATTTTTTCGAGTCTTTGGGAGCCATGTTTGGGCCTTTTTTCCAAAGAAGAAAAGGAAATATTTGGATAAGAAGATCAAACCCTTCATCTTTGTAGGGTATTGTGAGGACATGAGAGCTTATCAACTTCTAGATTTTGATACTCATGACGTTATTTTTCAAACACATGTTCAGTTTGATGAGTGCTTCACTCCACATGATTCTTCATCTTCTTCCATGCCTCCTCCTTCATCTCATCTTGAGGATCTTTTCTTTGAGGAGGTTATAGATGTCATTGATGATCATATTCCCACTGATGTTATCACTATGCCTAAGTGGGATCATACTATAGTTTCTGAGGTAGCACCTTTCATACATGATCTTCCACCCACTAGGCATCATCACGCACATTCTACAGGTTCTAGACTTTTGTGTCAGGAAGTTTTCTGAGGATCCACTGTCTTTTTCAAAGGCTCATGGGATACAGGAGTGGGATAATGCGATGGTAGTTGAGTATTCATCTTTGATGAATAATCATACTTGGGATTTGGTATCTCTTCCTAAAGGAAGAAATATGGTTAGGTGTAAGTGGGTATACCAAACCAAATACGCAGCTGATGGGTCCATTGAAAAGTATAAGGCTCATCTTGTTGCAAAGGGTTTTTCACAAGTTGAAGGTATTGATTACTCTCGAGACTTTTACACCCATTGCCAAGATGGATTTTGTACGCCTTATACTTGTTATTATTGCATCACTGGGGTGGCCCGTATACTAGATGGACATGAAGAGTTCCTTCTTACATGGATATTTACAAGAGGAAATATACATGGAGCAACCTGTTGGATTTTTTTAGGATTCTTCTCTTATTTGTAGGCTCCGAAGGTCTCTCTACAGTCTCAAACAAGCCCCACAGGCTTGGTATGAGAAGATGGATTCTTTTCTTCTATCTCTAGTTTTGTTCGTTGCCACTCCAATCACATAGTGTATGACCAACATGTTGGTGAGGATATTTTTATATTTGTCTTATATGTTGATGATTTATTACTTACTGGAAGCTCTTCTTCCCACATTCATACTATTCAGAGGGCTCTTTCTACACAGTTTGACATGACAGATCTTGGGTTATTGCATTATTTCCTTGGTTTGCAAATTTCTCAAACATATTTAGGGATTTAATTGAGTTCCATAATAATATATGATATTTTTGTTCATTTGTTTGCAAAGGTTTATGTAAAGCTATTCTGGTGAATTTCTTTCAACTTATTGATCATGATGTTCTATTAGCATCTGAGTTCTTGGCTTGGTACGATCTGGTTATTGTTCCTTTTAGTACTCACATCTTCATCCATCTTCTTCATCTCTTCTAGTTACATCTTTAGATCAATGATGATTTTATTGGAATTTTCAAGATCATGCATCATTTCTAAATTTAAAGCATCATACCCACTTTCTAGCTTCTGAATTTCTATTTTAGTTTCTAATTTTTTTGTCTAAGGCTTTTAAGTTCTTCTAGAGTAGAAAAAATTTCACCTTCAAGATCCACTCCAACTTCAAATTCAATATCTTCATCATATTCTAAATCCAACTCTTCTTTGCCTTCATTTACCTCTAAGACCATGAGTAGTGATTCATCTTTATCACTAACAGAGATGCTTTCATCACTTTCTTCAAATGAGTTACTTTCCTCCTTGGTATAGAGGTTTTTCTTGTGCTTGTAGTTATTCTTCTTACTTTTAGGTCTCTATAGCTTATGATTCTTCTTCTTGGACTGATAATACATGTTACTCTCCTTCAAGCTTTGTTTTTCTTTATCAACCTCATTTTTATATGGGATTTTGTTTGCATAATGTCCTATTTCACCACAATCAAATCATTTGAATGGTAACTTACCTTTATATTTTCTAGATCCTTTCTTCATCCTTATGAAAAAGTGAGCTTCTTCTTCATCTAACTCATTGTTGGGGCAATCACGTGGTTCAGGATTCTTTCCTTTCACTTTCTTTTATGCTTTAAATGCAGCTTGCTTAGATGATTTATAACTTTCAGTTTTCATCTCACATGTTGTGAGAATCCCATGCAGTTCATCCATTATTAGGATAGTTAAATCTTTTGATTCTTCAATAGAAGAAACTTTGGCATCAAATATCAAAGGAAGAGATCTAATCACTTTTTACACAATAGTTTCATCCTTAATTTCTTCACCAAGACCTTTAATAGTATGGACAACAACATCCACACAGAGAAGGTAAGCAACAATGTTTTCTTCATCCTTCATTTTCAAACTTGCAAACTGACCTATGTGTATTTGAAGTTTGGATTTCTTAACTTTATCATCTGTTCATAGACATTTCTGAGCTTAACCCAAATTTCATTTGTTGAACCATAATGCATAACTTTGAAAAAAAACACCTCACACAATCCACTTAATATAACATTCATAGCTTTTGCATTGCTTTCACTTTCCTTCTTTCCAGATTGATCTGTTGGAGGCGTTGTTGGAGTTGTATAACCATTAACAATATATTTCCATATATCAAACCCTAGATTCATTAGGTAGGTGTACATCCTTATACTCCAAAAGGTGTAATTTTTTCCATCAAACAATTGAGCCTTGTTTGAGGAGAAGCCTTCTTGACTTTTCGTGTGTGCTTATGAGATCTACCTTCTAATGATTAGACTATTCTGAAGGAACCTTCTCTAATACCAATTGTAGAAAACAAATTTATACTGATAGGGGGTGAATTAGTATTTATCCAATTTTTGCAATTTAAACTTTAATGTGCATCAATTACATAAGTTATAATAATTACACAACACAATATTTACGTGGAAACCCTTTCAGGGGAAAACCCATAGAGAAAGGAATGCTTGGAGCTACTATCTAAATCCATCCAAAAAAATAATTGTTTTACAAAATATTTGTAGGAACCAACCTACTGGAGGCACCAATCCCTAATGCCAAACACCAACGCACTAGAAACACCAATCCACAAGACTGAGCACCAACTGAACAAATATTTATGAGCACCAACTCATGGAGACACTAATCCCCAATACCAAACACCAGCTTAGCAATCAAAAGGATCCACCTATTGTAGTTTCTTATTTAACCTGATGATGGCGTATAGATAAATATTCACTACCTTATTGTGTTCCTGTAATTTGTGCTCAATTCTTTGATTATGCACTTCTCACTCTATAATCTTCTTTAACAACTTGACTTTCTTAATCTACTTGAGTTTTCTCTCTCCTTATTCTCTAATACTCTTGATATGTCTTCCTTAACCACTCCTTTCTTATCACTCTCTTCCTTCTCTTTTCAAAATGACATCATAGTACCGTGAGTGCACACTGAATTCACAATTTGAATTCATTTAAATACCATGTTCATTTAATGAATAAATATAACTTTTAATGAGTCGGCACCTTTTTATCTAATATTCATCATCAGTCAGCTCTAGCATGTTTTGAAACTGAATATTTAAAGTTTTCAATGACTCCCATAGCCATCCTTATTTTTTCTTTGTCCCGTGACATTTCATGACCATCACGGACAACTTTGTACACTCTGGAGTTATTACTTCGTCACACAACTATCCTCCTTTATATCTCACCACACACTAAATTTTGAGGCATTTTCTTCAATATGCAGCTATTATTTCAGACCACAAAAATTTCAGTTTGAACCTTCAATACGCGAGATAATACACCATCCCACCATACACACTAAACACCCACGTAGCATTTAAAAATATATGTAACATTACAAACACCGTATAACATGTCAAAACCTATGGAAGACTACAAACACCTATGGAGCACTACAGAACCAGCGCAAGACTACACAAACCCATGGAACACTACAAAAACAATTTTCTTTGGCACACGACATGCAAAATTCAAACTAAAACATATTTTGCATAAAAGACACACACCTGAAGGAATCAATGACTATATTTCTAATTTCAGAGATACTCATTAGTAGTCCTTTGACACCAGTGACAATATTTCTAACATGACCTATTTTTAAGTGGGATCAAGGGTATCATTCAACATGATGTTCACATATTTAATTAGAGTTCAATGTTAAATTTCATTATATTCACCCATAGGGTTAAAGAAAGATATCTAGTTAAATGGAATGTATTCAAAACAATCAAAGAGCATAATAATCTAACACCACCATTCCTGCAACCTACCAAATTTACCCCTCAACAAAATTAAGAAAAAAATTCAAAATGGTTGTCTTTCATCTTTGACAAAAAAATAGCTATGGGCATAAATGTGCTAAAAAGGAACTATTCTACATTGAAGTTTATAGGGATACAAAAGATGATGAGGAAGCTAGAGACAATTTTGAGGAATTGGTCGAGGAAGAATCAAAAGGATAATTAGTAACCTAAGAAAAAATAATCTTGGTATGGATCCAGAAATGGGACTCACTAGATCCTTTGTCCTAGGGTCTACTTCAACATATCAAAAGGTCAAACAACTAGGGTATGATGTGACTAATATACATTCTAAAATGTCTAGAAATAATATGTCATGGTAGTCTAAGACACCTTGAACACATTGTTTTATAAATTTGACTCTATCATGGTAGCCTTGGCTAAATTTTAATTTGAGCCATATCCCAAAACTTCTCAACCTATTCACATTAGGTCTCTAAGAAACCACTATTTAAATACAAGTTAGCCTCAACACTCTCCTTGCTCCAATATAAGGGTTCACAACACTCTACCAAAAGTGGAGATGCACATGTTTTTCAAGAAGGATCCAATCACATATATCAATCAAATGGAAAGTTTATTTTATTTACATCAAACCTCTAATGTACGAAAAATGGTAATGACATCATTGTATCTAGACAGTTATTCACTCAAAAGAAGAAGGGGGTGGCTATCACCTGGTTTGTGTTCATTGATGAGATACAAATACACTAACACAATAATGTGCCAAAGAGATTCTTTAACTAGATATAAAACTATAAGAAATAGGTCTTGTCAATTATATTATATTTAGCAATTCTAGTACTTGTCCTTGTGATTAGAGAAGATCATGAAGGATAACCTCTATGAATTGTATTTATGTGGGATCAAGGATATCATCCAACATGATGTTCACATATTTAATAAGAATTCGATGTGAAGGTGCATTATCTTCACTGTTAGGAAATATATTAGTCTTTACATTAGTATTTACTTTGGTAAATATTATTTAGCTATGGTAAGTTAGTTAATAATATTTTTTTTTATTGAGCACCTCTAAGGGTGTCGAATTGGGCATTGGATTACATAGTTTAATGGCATCTATGCCTAAGTTCTGGATGGAACATATAGATTCAACAATACAAAGTAAGTGAAGAAACTAAACCAATGATCACCTTCATCTAAACAACAACAAGTAAGGGGCATCCACGTCGTGAAAATCACCCAGGGCACGATCCTAGCCTCAACCGTTTGACTCTCCGTGTCAGGTATCTCTGAACCTTACACTCAATAAGAATTGATCCCTGGTGGAATCATTGAAAGTCATACATCAACACCAATAGACCAAGGGCCCTTCAACTAATTAATATATTATTGTTATGTAACAATAATATATTATTAGTTTGTTATAATAGTTTTGAATGTGAGTTTGGAGTATTTCACACAACTCACGATCATAGGAGATTATGAGATATTTGTGGAGAAATTGTTCTACCAACTTCCTAAAATATAGGACCACCATCTCATATATATATATATATATATATATAACAATAATATTATTCCCGTGGTTAATTTTCTGTAACTCTGTCCAAATTCTATCATTTGGTATCAGATCAGGCAATTCATAAACTGCTAAAATGGAGTTTTGAATTATAGAAGGGGCAGCCACAATTGTTCATTGCCCCGTTATGAGAGAAAAACTATTTTTGTGAAATCATTTACATCAGTATCACAGAAGTTGTGATATATGTTAGAGCACAAGAAGGGAGACAACATTTGAGCTCTTCTCTATTCATGGTCTGCCTTGACATCTCAGTGGAAACATCGACTTTAGATTGTATGTGGTGTAAATATGTGGAACGTTATTTGCAAGGATTGGTATAAATATCAAGTGATTCGTTCATATGTTGTTAGATTTTCCAAACGTCTTAATCATCTTCCACCTTTGAGCAAAGCCACGTAGTTGTTTGTGCAGCTAGCTGTATTCATGTCATCTGCCATTTAAATTGGGACAAATTCCTATGTTATATGAATAAGAAGCAAATCTTGATGACAAGTTGCAGTTAGATTATTTGCAAAGAACTCCTGGCCTCGTGCTCCTCCCAACCTACGGTATCTGCGAGCTGCGCACGTGGAATGAGCTAGATGGGTATAAATGACTCTCTCCTTTCTCTTGGCTCGAGTTTTTTCACCTTTGTGTTAGATATATCAAAAATTTATGATCTAATATTAGCGTTATCATTTAAATAGGCATCATAGTTTAACTTGTGGTTTTTTGAGCTATATTCGAAAAGTCTTTATTTGTTTGGTCTAGGTTGTTCAAACCGGTGTTAGAATTGTAATTATTACGCCAAAGATGTTCCCCTTATGGTAAAGGACTTCCGGATGTTTCTGCGACTGTCTTAAAGTTGACTGTTTGAAGGCCGTCTAGACGTTTTCACATTTTTTGGATATTTTTAACTGTTTTTTGATGCTTGCATGCTCAACTTCTTTGTGGTATATTTGGCCTGGTTTGCTGCTATTTCACTTCAGTCAGAAATCGTACCTCTTTACACCATCCCTCGCCGATGAGATCAGGAACACAATCAGGTTTTGGAAAAATGAAAAGGGGTGGCTTCAATCTATACGGAAAGAAATTGATAAGCTCGGTGCCATTATCTAGCCGCATGGCGACACCGCACAGACTCCCAACAGATACAAAAGAATTTAGTTGGGAAAATTGTTGGCATGTGGGCTTATAATTTCAATGAGTTCATTGGCCGGCTTTTAGGTTATGCAGTCATGCAGGTTTTTTTGACTTGTTGTTTCCTCTCTATAAAAAAACTTAGACTCCAATGTTTGTGCAGAAATACTAACTTGTGGTATTCGATGTGAATTGGATACATAATTTTTGTCTTGAGATGATTTTGTTTGTGCTTTAAAAATTACAACTGTATTTAGAAAAGCTTATTTTTTGAGGGTATATTTAACTTTGTTTGAGAATAACATGCATAACCTCAGGATATTTTATCCATTTGAATCAAATTTAAATCTCTAGAAGGGATTCCCTCGGCAAAGAATGATGATGCAGATTTGAGGATTAATGGACCCATAAAAAGTTCATTTGTGTTTTCTTCTTTGTATTGTCTTGTTCTCACCAGTGGACAATTCAGTTGATACTTTCACTAGAACTAAGGATTTATTTAGTATTGACTGATTTTAGTGTAGGACTATAATTTGGCAGACAGGATACGATGCAATGGGCCCATAGAAGTGATAGCTGTCAGGTCTCTATACTAGCTGGGCTAATTATGATTTACTATGGTTTCCATGTAAGTGGCATTTTAAATTGTCAGTTTTCTATCACTAATTTTTTATCATAACTTGAGATCTTATAGGATGTGCCTTGAGGCGGTTGACTATAGAGACACATATTTCTAGCACAGACCATGGAGTACGATTGTAGGAGGTTGTAGATCTCTGAAAACAGTGGTTAATTGCTTCTTAAGGATTCTCTTTCCTCAACTGAGTCAAGTCTCTACACTTGGATGACTATGCTTGGTATATATGGATTCCTTGTTGCATGGAGAGTGCAACCTTAACTACAGTAGTTAGCATAGTATACCATGTGTACGTCTATTATACCCTTTTATTTTGCTCATATGACATTTTTATGGAGTGCTCCAAAAAAAGATCATCAAAAGAAGGTAGAGGTGTAAAATCTCAGGGATAATTACATGGTACCAGCCATTATTAGACTTGGTATTTGCATTGAGATGGAAGTATTACTCAGACTTGCTTTTCTTGACATGGCAAGCTCCTTGGAAAGCTGTGAACCATTAGTAAATTTGTCACTGAATCCCCACCCCCTGGTCATGCTATTTGTATGTATAGAAAAGAATGATCTACGGGGATCCTCTAAAATAGTATAAGACGGAAGACTATTCTAGGGCCAACACACACAAATTGCTGGTCCACAAAGTGGTCTAGGGGTATAGAATTAGAGCCATATTCATACAAGGTTGTAAAGGAACCGTAAGGTGAATCTACACACAATCACCAATGATATGAGGTGTAACAGCTTACGAGTTCGAGGGGACATCTAGGAAAATGCAAGAGCTAAGGGAGAAGAGAGTGCCATTAGGTGGTCAACAAGAGCTATCTAAGGGTTGTAAGGGTGCTTCCAGCCAAAACATAAAGTTGTAAAATAAAGGCTATAATGTTAGACAGTAAATTTGAGACTCCAGAAGCATAATTGTTAATCCCCTATTGAAAGTATAATCTGATCTTACTAATTGTACTCATAATGTGCCAAAACTTATAATATATCCCAGCTCTATTGGAATTACGCCCTTAATATTGTTTGAGGATAGATTACAATAACATAATATTGCTAGACTCATTAGACCATGGGTGTGTTATATATTCATGCTTAATGTTCTTGACAAAACCCTTCCAAGAGGATCCTATACATGATCGTTCAACAACAGCTTATTATAGGACTATGAAAGAAATTACAAATAAGTAAGGCTTCCAAGCTTCCGAAATTCAAGAGGCATTGTTCCACAATTCAAGAGGCAACATGCAAACTTAGAAAAACTTAGAGGACAACATATTCCATAAATATGTCACACACAACCCCTAAACTATGCAAAAAAACAATTCAAAAAATCCTCTGCTTATTGGTATTTAGCTACCATGGTCTCCAATTATTGTCAGACATTAGAAAGATTATAGAAGAAGCTAAATGTCTACAATCCACCAATCAAGACATGAATTTAGCATAACACTAAGGGCACTTCCCACATACTGAAGAGGCCAATTCAACACTCTGCCTAACTCAAAAGTTATAACTGAACGAAGGAAATTGATTATATTCTTTACCTTCAAATTGAGTACTAGCCCACAACCATCTCATAGCTTGCAGTGAAACAGAGCTATCACTAATGCAGTTTCCAAAAGGTTGCAGACTAGGAAGGAACTGACTCGACCCATTCACAACGATTGTTTTCTAATGTAGATGGCTTTGGGCATTAAAATGAGAAATAAGCACAACCCACTCCATTTCTTGCAACACAAGTATCCCAAGCTGAGATTTATTTGGAAGTTATTGCTCTTCTCCCTCGAGGGTAGTATAGGAAGTACATGTACGAATGCTAATATTTAGAATATCTCTTTTTAAAGATTAATCATCCTCTGCAAACTCGATGTTTATGTTAAGAGAAACTGGTCAATGGGATCGTTCCCACGTGAAATATGAACCTTTGCCACCTAGGAAAAAATTATTATTGTTCATCCCATATCATGTTATAAGAAGTAAAGCTATGGATGTTAAGCACTAGAATAATTTATTTTTAAAGAGTTTTCAGCCTCTTCAAGGACTTGATGTTTCTGTTCAGGGAAACCATATGAAGTTTATTTTATAGTGATTTTTATCGAAGTTCAAGCTATGCTAAAATTGAATTTAAAATCAACTCCGAAGCAAGAAAAAAGTGTAACAAGACAACATTCTAAGAAAGGTATAACTTAAAAAACCTCTTTTGTATGTATCAGGCTATCAGCCTAGCTAGCATGCCAAGTTGGTGTCTGGTAAATCATTTTTAATCGATGAAAAGTCTTCATAAATTCCATATACCGTTGGGCATTCACATTGCATTGTACACATGTGATTTCAGACCTTAGCTTCAATGGTTCCAATGTCAATAGTTGCTCTATGCAAAGTAAGTCCCTGGGACTTATGGATAGTTAATCCCCACACCATTTTAATCAGAAATTTTCTTCGATTCCTTCTCGAAATAGGGGGTATGGGAATATGTAACTTGTGGTTTGGGTTTTGTGTGGATGTTACTTTGATATGTTGGATCTATTATTTATTTTCTTGTTAGGTTTAATACGGGTTTTGCATGGATGATACTTTGATATGTTGGATATATTGCTAGGGTAATTCTGTAGAGCCTCGGATTATATCTGTAACATAGTGGGGTTTAATTTGTATTCGGAAAAGAACTTTTCTTCATCCCCCGGTATGGAGAACTGGTTGACAGGGGTTTCATTTCCCTCTCGTATTTTCAGGAACTTCTCCGCCAAAATATGTTAATAGGAGGATTTTCCAATGCATGCTCACAAAAGGCCATTACAGATCTCAAGCTTCACCTGGAAAGGCTACACTACGTCAAGGTATCCTTCCATAAGAAAATCAGCATTCATGTCATAGATCAGGAAGAGAAGCGGCTCTGACAGTTCAATATTTCCGTGTGTTGCGTGGGAAATGAGGGGTTTGTGCACAACGGTGAAGTTCAACGAATTATTTCCTCCCAAGACTATTGATAAGTACAAATCTTAGATCCTAAAGATGTTATGAAGGTAAGCTACTGAAATTGAAGATCTTGAAAGAAAATAGTTAATTTTACAAGTTTTGGGTGTGGATATCAAAGCATATGCCGGTGATGTTCAGAAATCCTACCGACGATGTCTATTGAAGATCGAATTTCATTGAGGATTTTTTAGATCACAATATGTTATGGAGAATCTGCATCAACATCTCTTGAAAATATGGATAGTATTTTGTGATAGGTTTATGAACGTTGCTTCTACATTTGAAGCATATTTTGCAATATACTTAAGAATTGCATGGCGGGAATGTACCAGTTGGCCATCAAAATTTTCTCTCCATGTGGATATCATAGTTTGATTTTGGATGTTCAATCTATCTTCGTTTCTCAAAAGGAGGTACTTAATTTTCCCATCACTTTCAATGAACAAGGATGAAGTAGGTTGTCGTGGCCTAGGGGACATTGTACCTGCACTACAAATGTGATTACTTTTTATGCAAGTTTGTTTGCTTTGAACATTTAGTGTGGCGCTGAACATGATTAAGAAATTCTTCAAGGTCCACATGTGGGGAGGATGATAGAATTTGTGTTGTATCTAGCAAACAAGGGTTGTCTAGGAGTGACCTGTGAACAAAATCCAAGCAGTTTGCAAGCTGGGAGGGGGTTTCAGGTAGACACGAACTTATTAAAGTATTATTTTTTCACCTTAATAACTAGTGTATCCACCCAGTCCATTACATGAACTGTAGGGGAATTCTCAAGCCGCAATTAATTTTTGACATATGTGGAACCTCTATGTTTCCAATACGTGTAAGATGAGGGAACACAAATATTAGCTATGTAGTTTTGGAACAAATAAAAAAGTAGATTTTATTACATGTACCAAAAAGTCTACTACTCCAAGTTCCTTCTGCAGTATAAACACTTTCGATCTTCCTTTTTTTCCTATGGGGTGTATTTCTAATGTTTTTACTACTTTTGGTAGGTCCTTCTAGCCTCTTATTGGACCATTCCGATCCTTTGACATTTCATATGGCATTGAAGTTCTTACTTTTTTATTGTTTAAGTACCATCACATGAAAAGTCTAGTGATTACTTCCATCCTCCTTTTAACGTAGATACATCTATCTGTAAAAGAAATTTATTGACCTGATGCTTTTATATTGAACCCTTCTCTCCTTACATTTGTGCATGAAAACTATTGAGCACTACATGAATAATGCAGATGCAGTAATGATTTTATTTGGTAAATAAAATGATTCTTTTTTGCTGATTTTTAAGATGTATCTTTGCGAGTAAGATGAGTGCCTGTTTTGGGATTGATACATCATAAATTAAATCAAAAAGAAAAACTCAATATTGATGGAGTACATGTTACTTGGGAATTTACTTGTCAATTTTAGACTAGGAATACCTTGTTTTTAACAATAATATTAAATGGCAGTATGTTATGTTAACATGAGATTTGAAATTTTATATATATTCATGAACTCAAGCACACTAAGCTACAATCTTATTGATAATCCTAATCAGAAAGTGTGAGAGAGGCATGCACCACAATATTGGGTGGTTTCCAATATGATGGATAATTGGAGCACAGTTGTAAATGGGATTTATTAAGTCTATGAGTAGCTTAGGTTATTATGTTCATGCTTTTCTTTATAAATATGTAATAGAAAAATCACAAAATATTAACATAGTTTTTCCTCAAACTAACTGTAAAGATGTCTGAAAACACTATATGAACAAATTGGCTACATTTAGAATGGGGTACCTTTTAGGGTTTGATAGATTCAACATAATGGGTCGTTAACATAAAAGATGACAAATAATCCAAGGTAAGCAGTGAGAATAAAACCACAAGGCAACAAAATATCTATACCATACTACACCATTCAACAAACAAATCCCTTCTACCTCCACTAAGATTGATAATAAAACTAAATGTATCTATGAATTTAAAAGGAGGGACTCCTCCATTAAGATTATTCTATATTTTCAATTTCGTTCTCATATATATTCCCCAGGGTTTGGTATATCAGGGTATGGGCATACAAAAATATATACAATATTTGAAGTATTAAAATTCTTTCAAAATAAACAAAATCAACCACATGATATCCATAGAAATTTAAAATAAAAAATACAACCACAAACCACTATTGGCAAATTGATAATACTATGATGGAGTCAAAAACTAAAAATGAAAACACTACTTTTTAAGATTTTTGTTTTTAAAGTCAAAAACTGAAAAATCAATACAAAACTTTATAATTTTTTTGGTGTATTTTTAGTTTTCAATGAAGTCAGAAACTGAAAAATAGTCCAAAAAATATAATAAAAGGGGTATTTCAAAGCCTGTACTAGAACAACCACCTTATGCTTCTCTTCAAAGTAAATTCCTTTGTAAATAAAGTAAAATGTTAAGATGTTAAGGAAAATTATATAACAACATGGAAACCTGATGACTATAGCTCAAAGTACTTATGATTAACAGTGGTGTAATTATCTGGAATGCACGATCACTAAAAATGTTGCATTAGAACCTAAAATAGACCTTGTATATTTGTATTTTAAAAAAAACAGATTTGTTATGTTCTTTAAAGCTCCAGTTCATCAAATGCTACATTTTATGCTAATGTCAGATATGGGGACGACTTCTATTTCTAATGTCAAAAACACTCAAATTATTTTTATACTCTTTGGCTTTCCTATTGTACTGAAGTTTTGTGGTGAATTCAGAACAAAATAAATGAAGACTTGTTTCATAATGAGGGCACTCACCCTACTCATTTCACTAATGAAGTCACTATGTTATTCATTGTTGAGCTCTTCTCTTTTGGATGTGCATAAAGCTAACTTGAGGCAATAAAACCATTCATTTCCAATTCCATTTAAATAGCATTATGTAGAGTAGGTTGGTTGAAAGAGGAGATACACATTGTACTAAATACACACAATCCCCCTGTAGATTCTTATACTTACTTTCAACTATTGCAAACTTGTATTTCCGAGAAATCCATTTCACAAGGTAAGCAAATTCACTCCCACATCAATCAGTCAAGATTTAAGTTTTCACACACATACTACTACAAAATACCCTTATACGCATGTATATCAAGTTTCATCCAAATAGCGTTATGTAGAGAAGGTCAGTTGAAAGAGGTGATACACATTTTACTAAATACACACAATCCTCCTGCAAATTCTTAAACTTACTTTCAACTATTGCAAACTTGTATTTCCAAGAAAGCCCTTTCACAGGGTAAGCAAATTTACTCCCACATTAATTAGACGGGATTTAAGTTTTCACCCACATACTACTACAAAATACCCTTATACGCATGTATGTCAAGTGCAAATGTTTAGTGGATGCTCGCCATCTGTTTGTCCAAATGACTGAACGAGACCTCTTCTTATGGAACATCATAATTGTAGCTTACAGTAGACATGAGTATCCTCACAAAGCATTGAAATTGTTTCATGAAATGCAACGAATAGGTGTTCCACCCGATCAATTCACTTTTGCTATCCTCGTGTCTAGGAGTGACCTGCGAACAAAATCCAAGAGGTTGCAAGCCGAGAGGGGTTTTCAAGTAGACACGAACTTATTAAAGTATTATTTTTTCACCTCAATAATTGTTATATCCTCCCAGTCCATTGCATCAAATTTAGGGGCGTTATCAATCCATAATAAATTGTGGACATGTGTGGAACCTCTATGTTATCATTCATACGTGCGAGATGAGGGAACATAAATATTAGCTATGTAGTTTGGAACAAATAAAAAAGTAGATTTTATTACATGTACCAAAATTCTACTGCTCCAAGTTCCTTCTGCAATATAAACATGTTTGAAATTTTATTTTTTTTCCTATGGGGTGTATTTCCAATGTTTATACTACTTTTCATAGATTGTTTTGGCCTCTTCTCAGACCGTTCAGATCGTATGACCTTTCATTTGACATTTGATATGGCTGATTGAAGTTCTTTCTTTTTATTGTTCGATTACCATCACATGCAAAGTCCAGTGATTACCTCCCTCCTCCTTTTAACGTAGATACATCTATCTGCAAAAGAAATTTACTGAAATGATGCTTTTATATTGAACCCTTGTCTCTTTGCACTTGTGCATGGAAACTATTGAGCACTACATGACTAATGTAGATGCAGTAATGATTTTATTTGGTAAATAAATTGATGTTTTTTTCTACTTTTTGGTAAATAAAATGATGTTTTTTTGCTTCTTTTTAATATGTATCTTTGCGAGTAAGATGAGAGCCTATTTTGGGATTAATACATCCCAAATTAAAGAAAAAATCACAACTCAATATTGGATGGAGTACATGTTACTTGGGAATTTACTTGTCAGTTTTGGACTCGGAATACCTTATTTTAATAATAATCTTAAATGGCAGTATGTTATGTTAACATGGTATTTGAAAGTTTAATATATAGTCGAGAACTCAAGCACACTAAGCTACAATCTTATTGATAAGCCTAATCAGTTAGTGTGAGAGAGGCATGCATTAGAATATTGGGCAGTTTCCAATATGATGGCTAATTGGAGCACAGTTGTAAATGGGATTTCTTAATTCTATGAGTAGATTGGGTTATTATTTCCTTCTTTTCTTTATAAATATGTAACATAAAAATCACAAAAATATTAACATAATTCTTCCTCAAACTAATTGTAAAGATGCCTGAAAACACTATCTAAACAAATTGGTTGCATTTAGAATGGGGCACCTTTGAGGGTTTGAAATATTCAACATAATGGATCGTTAATAAAAAAGACAACTAATCCAAGGTAAGCAGTAAGAATAAAACCATAAGCCAACAAAAGATCTATACCATACTACACCATTCAGCAAACAAATCCCTTCTACCTCCACTCAGATTGATAATTCAAGGAACAACTGGAACATGAAAATAATTTTTGATAAATAAAATACGAAATTCATTCACAACAACATCAACCACATCTCCCTCACCTCTCGTTCTTCTCACCCCTACCGGTGTTTCATCATTCAACATCTCCACATCCACAATCCAAGCAGGCCTCCGCATTGTAAATTTTTGGGTTGACATAGGCCTCATAAATGGTTCTATAGGAAAAATCACCGATAATATCTACAACACATCAATGCCACCACCAACGTTACCTGTATTTGTTGTTGTCAAATTTTATTGATACAACGACCCATGTTGGGATCCCTCCAACCCGTTACATATTCCCATACCCCCTATTTCAAGAGGGAATCGAAGAAAATTTCTTATTAAAATGGTCTGGGTATTAACTATCCATAAGTCCCAGGGACTTACTTTGCATAGAGAAACTGTTGACATTGGAACCACTGAAAGCTAAGGTCTGACATTCACACATTTCTCCAAATTTCCCTCGCTTGCAAATTTTTGGATTTCACCTCCTTTTTCATTTGAAAGGTACTCAAAAATAGTATGCATAACAACACTTAGAGAAAGAATAAAGGAGGAGTCAAGACTACTATCATTCAACCCGTCGTAAATACTACCCTCTACTTTGATAACACCTCCACTACTACTTTACTCAACACTTCTTATATCCAAAATGACATTTTCATTCAAGGGGTATAAAATGTATTCATGTTTAGTGAAAATAAAATTACCCACAAAAGAATACCATTCATGGTATAAAATTTACAAATGTACAAAGGTCTTCATGTATACATGTTTAGTTCAAATGTCTTGATATAAGATTTACAACTGTACATGTATGAATTTGTAACAAATTTAAATGTACACATAAAACAAATCAATGTAATGTTTCATCTATATTCCTACACTACCACTATCAATCCCACCCGTTATCGACTATACAAAAAAGGTTTTTTCAACAAAAGACCAACCAAACAACTGATGCAACACTAGCATATTTTTCCCGAAATAATTACAAACCACATCAACTATAAAAGTAATTAACTACCCAAACAAATATCAAATGTATTCATGTTTAGTGCGAAAAACAATGGCCACAAAAGGCTACCACTCATGATATAAAATCTGCACATGTACAAAAGTCTTCATGTAACATGTTTAGTAAAAATAAAATTGACAACAAAGCACTACCACTCATGATATGAGATTTGCAAATGTATATGTATGAATTTGTAACAAGTTTGAAATGTAGATATGGAACCTTTAAATGAAGTGGTTCATCTATATTCCTACACTTAACAAATTCAATCACGCCCATTATTAACATCAACTACACAAGTAATAACTATCCCTCTAAATCAAATAACATATACCTTTCAGCGTTCGAAGTCTTCATGTATTCATGTTTAGTTCCAATAAAATAGTCCACAAAATGCTATCACTCATGAGATAAGAATTGTAAATGTATATGTATGAACCTTTAAATGTAATGCCCTATCTATATTCCTTCCCTTACAAAATAAATCACACCCCTTATTAACATTAACTAGAAAATTAATAACTATCCCTATAAAACAAATAACTTATACCATTCGGCATTCACATTACATTGTACACATGTGATTGCTAGTAGCTAGAAGCTATATTAATATTGTTCACATAGCTATTTTGTTTACTAGTCAATAATTCACCATTTAGTAGCCTTGTGTCGACTATAGTCATTGAGTCGTTGTGTCTTATTATAGTCAAGTATTATTATTATGTCAAGTTAAAAGTTGTGTAAATCTAAGAGTTAATTGGATCTTATTAATCATAAAAATTGAGTTATCTTGTGAATTCATAGTGTCAAAAAGAAATTGCTTTACAAATGTATTTTCCGTGGAATCCGATGTTCGGTTAAGGTTTGTAAAATTGAGCAACATGATCACATTTCATGAGTTAACAACTTCAAACTAGAGGTCAGAGGAAATGGAGGAAGGAGGTCATTTAGTGACCTCTCGTCAGTCACCAACGACTGGGCCACATATCAGTTGTGGTGACATATGTGTGGTGTGATTTTTTTATTTATTTTTCGAGTTCCAGTTTTTGTTGATTTTCTTTTTAGTGTTCCTGGTTGTGAGAATAAATGGAAATTTCAGATTGTGGCGGGGGGAACATGACACCAATGTTCCATTTCCAATTTGTGCCTAAAATGGCTAACGTCAACGTCAGCTTCAACTGGCAGTGGCAGTTTCCTATGATGTTCAAGATCAAGTGGAAATGATCGGCAACAATGGCTACAATTAAGAACATTGTGATTCTTATGGAAAGTGATGTAAAAAATTCCCATATTTCAGTTGTTTACTTCAAATGGTGTGTGGTTTCATTCCCTTTCTATGATTGTAACACAAAGGATGTGCATTTTGGAATCCATGAACAATTGTATAAGAGAGTAGATGACTACATTGATCCTCTGACTACTGAGATTCTTCGAATTTCGGACTCCTTAACCAATCATTTGGTGGAAGTGTGGTCATCTGTAAGGGATTCATTATGGTGAAGCGGATAGGTCATGTGCAACAAGATCTAGACAACAAGATCTAAGCCAGCAGTATGCAGACCTAAAAGTATGCGGAGGTATACAATTCTATTTCCATATTTTCATATGTGCTTCTTCCCATGTAAACGCTAAAGGGGGGAATGTTAGGAAATCTATTAATATTTACATTAGTATTTACTTTGGTAAATATTTTTTAACTATGGTAAGTTAATAATATATTGTTGTTATGTAACAATAATATTTTATTAGTTTGTTATAATAGTTTTGAACGGGAGTTTGGAGTATTTCACCCAACTCACAATCTTTGGAGATTGCGAGATATTTTTGGATAAATTGTTATATATTTAAATGTATGTAATAGAATAAAGAACAGTAATATTATTCAAGTGGTTAATTTTCTACAACTATGTCCAAATTCTAGCATTCACCCATAGGGTAGAAGAAAGATATCTAGTTAAATGGAACACATTCAACACTTTCATAGAGTGTAGTACTCCAACACCATCATTCCCCCAGCTTACCATATTTACTCCTTAAATGAAGAAATACAGAAAAAAAAATTGTTTTAACTATTACAACAAATTTAGTCATGAGAATAAATGTACTAAAAATAAACTATTCTACATTGAAGGTGTCAGGGATAAAGAAGAGAATAAAGTTAGAGACAAGTTTAAGGAAGAGACTAAGAAAGAATCAGAAAAGTCAACCAAATTTTTTTGTCATGCACTTTTGAGAATTATTACTACACAAACCATTCAAGTGGCTAGTTTTATAAATAAATAATGAGTAACATTTTTAATTGACTCAGAGCACACATAACTTCATCACAATAAGTGGGCAACACACTTGAATTATTTTATTTATCGATCTCTAGAGTCTCAAGTCATTAATACAAATGGGAGCACAATCAATTGTTTGGAAAAAAATCCATAATATTAATATCATTGTGGGTGAGTACATCTTATGCTCTCGTATGTTTTCCATTATATCATGGGATGCAAACATCATAAAGTCTAATGGATTACAACCTTAAGAACAATTGAGATGACCTTACAGGATTTATTCATAAATTTTCATTCAGAGGGTAATATATTTGAACTTCATGGGTTATATGTAAGATCCCCATAATTGGTCAATTCCCATCATATGTAGAAGGTATTCATTAGGGGGTTATATGTGTTTATAACACAATTTTTATCCTTATAAGAACTTCCCATATAGATGTTGTAACGCCCACATTTTACACACACAGTTACAACAGTAAAAAATACTGAAATAAAAATTTTTTTACTTACATTGTAGTACACATGACACTACAAGAGATCACTTAGGACTACGCGTAACACATGCTATGTTTGCACAACATTAACCCACACAGATAACATGAAAACACATGATGCACATCAAGAACACCTTTTTTTTGAAAAGGCACACACAACAATTCAACTACAGTATACACTTACAGATAATCTTCCCACGACATGATATTTTAGGATTACACATTTATTAAAATCATGTTTCCCTCTTTAACTTAAGTTCTAGGAAGGATCATAATGTGAGAATCATACAGTCCTTTTTCCTTTTGCTAGATTTACTTTATATTGCTTAACATTTAACTTATGGTGTATCTCATTGAATAAGGGTCATCTACATTATATCAATCTCTTGTTTAATTCACTCATTTGTTAATAGGGTAATTAGTTGCACAAAAGGCTATTTACATACACACACAACTACTAGGTCTTATCCCTAGGATTCACTCCTAAGGGCATGCATCTTGATCTTATATCATACCTTTGTTACACAACAGAACAAGTGTAAGTCCAAAGGATGTGAAGTTCACTTTTTTTTTGTTTAAGGATTTAGGGTCAAGTTTCTTTCAATTCATTTATAAATTGATAATTGAGTTAGTACACAATAAGTATTATAAGAAATTAGGTTATTTATCCATAGCGAAAGGGTTTATTCACATTACAATGAAGATCATGTTTCACTTAACTCATGGAATAACATCTCACAATCACACTTCCCAAGGACAAGCATCAATTATAGTTATGTTATGATAGTTAGTTAAGGATTCGAAGGAACTTAACATGACAACATACTTCCTTACTTTGTTTCTAGATCAGGTTTCCTAAGTATTGTTTTCTTCCAACTCAAGAGGATTTTCCCTGACTAAGTTCATATGCCTTTTGTTTTGAATTGTATAACATTTTTGCTAATGGGGCAGTTGAATCGTCAATGAGACCACTAATCCCTGTCTTATGGGATTTATCTCTAAGAAATGGTCACATAGTTTCACATCATACATCCAATACATAATAGGACAAGTGAGAGAGAAATATGGAGTAGTTCATTGTTTAAAGGGGTTAACGTTCACATTAGAGTTTGCACAACATGGGTCTCACTTTTCACCACAATATGGTTTAAACATGATATGAGAATGACCTAAATTTCACCTTCCTCGAAAGAAATCATCATTTTTTACGTTTGCACAAACTAATCATACACAAAAATGTTGTTAAATTTCACAATAAACTTTTCGTATTGCATCATAGAACCCAAATGAAAATTGAGATTGGGTAAGGGGCTCATCTATGATCTGAACTCTTAAAGGTGACTTCCAAGGTTGGTGGGCGATCTTCGCCATTCAACATGTATGTCAGTCCAAGAGGATTTTACACCCTATTTAATGTTAGTTTCCTAAGGGGCACTACCCAAGGAGAACACATTCTCCTTACTACACACACGATTACCAAACCTAGGAGGGAAACTACATACTCAAGATAATGTTTGACCATGTTGTTCCTAGCTGTTGGGTTCATGGCAATGTCACTCAGCATACAAGCTATGACAATAAACTCAAACTTGTGATCTTATTTATTTAATCTAGAAGGTGTTATCGAGCGTAAGGATTTTAGTTCATCTTAAGGTTTTAGTTTTTTTATGCTACAAAGAATCACACAGGAAGGGTAGTTATACATGAAGTTTAAACTAGGGTGGATTGTTTCGTTTAGATCTCTTTATTACATTTTAAGGTAAGAAAAACAACACACCAACTATTTAATCATCAATTGCACACTGGAATTGCACTATAAACTATTAAGTTCAATTTCATTTAACACATTTATCTAATTTTTACATTACAAATTTTGGAATCAAATAACACCCATGTTTAGATGAATATTTTGTTAGGGTGAACATATTTTACCTAGGTTAATTTAGCATAGGTAAGTTAATTATTAAATTGTGGTAAGTTGTTATAAACCATATTTTAATTGTATTTGGGAATAGTATTCCCGTAGCATGTTGTTTGTCATTATTTGAGTTGTTATATGGTTCAAACAATATATTTGTAATTATATGTGCACGGGTATGTTTATTGTTGCATTGTTGCAACATCCCATTTGTCTACACATGGTTGTTCAATTCCTATAAGAATTGTAACACATTCATTGTAATGTTGATTTGATTGATTATTAATAAAAGTGTGAGGATTTCGTCCCTCTTCTACACTTTCATTTGGTACCAGAGTTGGTTAATCTAGACCTGTGAGCAGAGAAGGTTGGAGAGAGGTTGCAGAAGGAAGAAAAGTTTTTGGAGAAGAAATATGCATCCATGAGATCCTTTGTTGCCTCCAGCAGCTTCCCAAACATCCCTACATCCCCACAACCCCATGTTTCGTTCCAGGTTTTTGGAACGCAATTTTTTTTTAAACATTGGTGCCCCCTGTACCAGGAAAAAATTTTTGCATGAAAAGAAAATTAAAAAAATATTAGTTTTTCCCCATTAGGGGTTTTTTCTACATTGAATTGCTCATTTAGATGAGCTCTGTATCCTGGACTTGAGTCTACTTCATATGAGCAAAGGATCAAGCCGTATTTGCATTGGATCGGGATCATTGAAGCTTGTTTGAGCTAGTGTTACATTGAGTGTTACACAAGAGTCCAAGATCCATTCTTCATTGGATATAGCTCACATTTGAGTGCTGTAAGCCGAGCCAGCTTTAAAATTGTTGAAGGCCTTTGATTTTCATAACTGAGTTCTGCACTCATTGATCATTCAAAGACTTTATCGAGTGAACACCTCTCATTGTGAGTCCATTGAAGCCCTACAAGTCTTGTTGACCAATTTTATCATCCACTGTTGAAAGTCCTATTTGAGTCCATGACATGCCAACATTCAAAATGATATCTATCCTCCACTGCTTGTGATTACAAGCTATCAGTCAAGGTATTCAAAGTCGAGCCAAAATGAATCAACCGAACTCTTGAAATAGCATCGGGTCGTACCATTCAAAACATCTACACCGACCTCAAATGGTGAAGCAAATTCAATTTTTTTTCAAAGTTGTCCTGCATCCATATGAACATCCTTTAGGTGAACGTGCATTGAGCAAAAACTTGTTGATGGCAAGCCATGCCCCTTGCAACACACAAAAGCAACAATAGCAAAAAAATGAAAACAAAACAAAACGGAGAAAATCCAATCAAAGTGGACAAATCAAAAATACAATCAACATACAAAGAAAAGCAAATACGAAGCAAAATGAAGAGCTCAGATCTGGATTTTAAGTAACCCTAAATCCATGCCCCCTCCCATCCACGTTGGATATCCAGTTAGGCCACATCGCCATTTAAGGTTAGTTGATATTTTATATTTTAAATATAATTTTTCAACTCATTTCATAAACCTAAGCATCTCATAAGTTGGTTAAGTGGAAAGATTTGGGAATGAAATGTGTAGGGGTTCAAACACCACCCAAACTAAAAACTTTTATAAGATTTGAATTTAGCGGGAGATTTGGAAAAACTACCACTAACTTTAGAGCCATATACTAAACCACTTAAGCCAAGTGCTTACTAAACCCACCTTTATTTTTAGCAAGAAAAATCCTAAAAAAGGGTCAAAAAAAATTCTCCCACTTATCATATTTTTTTATTTTGAGCACTTTTTAAAAGGGGGGTCACTTAAAAATTGCATTTTGAGCCATTTTTTTATGATTTTTTGTTCAGAGAGCCGTATTGAGCTCTGAAGGCCACCAGGGCCCCGAAAAATTAAAAAAACATTGCCTGTCATTCAATGTTTTCAAATTTTTGGATGTAATTACATATTTTTCAGTGCATTGTACTAATTTGTAGGTTTCCATATTCAATCGCAAACCATTGTAACTGCTTTAAAACTAGCAGAGATTTGTAATAAAAAATAATAAAAATTTGGTTTTGTATCACTCACGAGATCTTCGGATCTCATTCACAATGTTTGGTATAAACAATGCCTCTAGGAAATGCTTATGAGTAAATTCATCACGACTACTACTACACTTAACTCCTAATATAGCTGCAACAACATCGTCTAGGCATCGACCCTTTAAATCGACGGGGAGTAATAAGGACACAAGTGCACACACTTTGAGCCCTCCCATCCGTCTGTGAATGATTACTCAACTTAAATCCAGACTGATAAATTATCCAAGTATATAGTGAAGTTACGCACGTGTATGAGGATATTTCTTTGAGCCAGTGTCAATAATCACATAGACCCCTTTCAGTATTGTCTTGGTACCACGTATCAAATTTTTTCATGTGCATTAACGCCTCTTTCACGTATTTCCGAGTATATTAAAAGGGTGAGCTTCGTCGACTTACTGATGGGTATATCGGAAGGGCACGTATATAGAAAGGTCCAGTATATCAAACTGACGGTATATAGATTGGGAGACCATATACCTGGAGTGATAAGAGCCTTACCCTTTTTCAGTTGATTCTACAAAATGGGCACCAATGCCCCCAAGTTCTTTCTTCCAGATTCAAAACTTCTAAGAGGAAATAACTATGCAGCATGGAAGACAAAAATCAAGACACAACTTGAGTTTGAAGAGATTTGGAATGTTGTGAATGGTACAGTAACCAGATCAACAACTGATACAACACAACAGAAAGTTTGATAGATTCGATCAGAAGGCCAAAATGATAATATTTTTTATAGTTTCTGATGACATGCAACCCCACATTCATGATGCCAAATCAGCCAAAGAAGCATGGGATAAGTTGAGCACAGTGTACAAGGCCAAGAACAAGAATGTAGTATTGAATTTGCAGAGTTAGTTACACACACTGAAGTTCAAACAAAATGAGAAAATAGAAGCTTTCTTGTGAAGAGTTGTAGAATTAAGGGCTTCACTTCTAGCCCTAGGAGAGGAGGTCACTGATACAACTCTTGTTCCCATTGTTCTGAGAGCACTCCCTCCTTCATACCACATTTTTGTGACAACACTCAACTTATCAAATCAGACAGTTTCTTTTGACAAGTTAGTGAACCTACTGCAACAAGAGGAAGCTATGTACAAATAAAGATGATGAAGAGGAGCAGGCACTTTCTTCTCATCAGAAATGGAAAGGAAAAGGAAAAGGAAAACCTAATTCCTCTCAAAAGTCCCAAACACAACATCAACATGGGGACAAATAGAATAAGAATAAGAATAAATGTCCTATCTGCAAAAGAGGACATGAGTTAAAATATTGTTGGTTCAATACCTATAAGAAAGGTTCATCAAGAAACTTATGGACCTCAAAATAAACAATCTTATAAGGGACATTCTAACTACAATCAAGGGAAGAAGAAGGGGAACTGGAAAAGAAAACCCCATCAACAAGGAAATATAGCTGAGCAAGAAGAACATTTAGATAATGAAGACTTCTTGTACACTGCTCAATCAAGTGAACCCTCCACGTCATCTAGTGATGTTTGGTATGTTGATTCAGGAGCCACTCGACACATGACCAGCCACAGAGACTAGTTTACCACAATGAGGGACACACCTTCGAAAATCATGTTTCATTAGGTGATGATTCTTCATACATAGTACAGGGGATTGGGAACATTTCTCTACCTCTTGGTTCACGCAATTGTAGATTATTAGATGTACTATATGTCCCTGGGTTGACAAAGAATCTGCTATCATGTAGTCAACTCCTAGATCACAATTTGAAAATTGACTTTGATAGTCATTCCAGAAAGAAAATGTGTTTAATTCGAGACAAATCATGAGGCTCGAAAATAGTTGCAAAAGCCTCTAATGTGGGATGCATGTTCCAGCTTGATTTTTTCCACAAAGATGATCAAGCACTTGTGGCTAAGAATTCTACCTCTGCACAATTATGGCATCAGAGACTTGGTCACATTAGTTTCAAGTATCTCAAAACACTTCACCAGTACAACATGGTAAAAGGATTGCCATCTCTCCAGAAGGATACATATAAGTGTCCTCACTACCTAGCAGGAAAAAAACACAGAGCTTCATTCCAGAAGAGTACTTATCAAGCTCATGGTAAGCTTGATCTGGTTCATATCGATATTTGCGGTCTGATGCAACCGAGTCATTCTATATTTCAGTACTTCATGCTTTGTGTTGATGACTATTCAAGAAAAATGTGGATATACTGTCTTCGTAAGAAAAGTGAAGTTTTTGAAACCTTCAAGAAGTTCAAAGTGGTTGTTGAGAACAACACTGGTCATCACATCAGAACTCTCCACTCAGATCGAGGGGGGAATTCACCAGTATGAGTTCAAATCCTACCTACAAGCTCACAAGATTCGTCAACAAATACCTCCTCCACACACACCATAACAGAATGGTGTTGTTGAGAGAATAAATCGTACTACCATAGAAATGGTGCATGCATGATCGATGATTCTGGACTAGCAAGGAAATTTTAGGTAGAAGTAGCAAAAACAATAGTTTATTTGTTGAATAGAGTGCCCACAATTGCTCTTGATGGAGTAACACCATAAGAAGCATGGTCAAAGCGTAAACCATCTGTTGCACACCTCAGAGTATTCAGGTGCAAAGCAAGTATGCACATACCCAAGAAGAATAGAAAGAAGTTGGATATGAAATCACAAAAACTCATCTTCATTGGTTACAGTGAAGAGACTCTTGGGTACAAATTGATGGATCCAAAGACCAGGAAAGTCTACACCAACAGAGATGTTGAGTTTTTTGAGAAGAAGGAAGCAGAGACTCCTCCTCCAAACTCACCTGATGTAGATTTTTCACCTATTGTAAAAATAGAAGTTGATGTTCCCGTAGATGATGAAGTGATGATGAGGATGATGGTGATGATCAGATAGAACCACGACCCATGGGAGCAGTTCAGCGTATGCCCAACTGGTGTACTAACATGATACGAGATGCAAAATTGGATGTTCCACCAGATACATCCACCACTGGACCAAGGACTCACAGTAAAGCACAAGAAGAAGTAAACTTTACTTTGATGAGTAGATTTATTGAATCTGATGAGCCCTCTACAGTCCAGGAATCCCTACAGTCAAAATCTTGGAAAGATGCCATGGATGTTGAGTATCAATCAGTGATGAAAAACAATACTTGGCAACTTGTCGATCTTCCACTAGGGAAGAAACCCATTGGTTGCAGATGGATATTCAAAACAAAATACAAAGTAGATGGGACTATAGACAAGTATAAAGAAAGACTGGTAGCAAAGGGGTATGCACAAAAATAAGGCATAGACTATGAGGAGACATTTTCTCCCACAACTAAGATCAAAATGATCAGGATGATCTTTTCTCTAGCTACACAGTTTGGTTGGAAAGTCCATCAGATGGACGTAAAAAGTGCCTTTCTAAATGAAGATTTACAAGAATAAGTCTACATGACTCAACCTGAGGGATATGTTGTACCTGGTCAAGAAACAAAGGTATGCAGACTCAAGAAATCTTTGTATGGCCTTAAACAGGCACCCTGGGCTTGGTACATCAAAATTGATGAGCATCTCATACAACATGGATTTTTCATAAATCCATTCAATCCCAATCTCTACATCAAAAAGCAAGGGAGGGAGATTGTGATTGTTGTTGTCTATGTCGACGATCTAGTCATCACTGGTAGTTCAGTGAGGATGATCGATGCAATGAAGAAATATCTTAACTAATCGTTCGACATGACAGATCTCGGGCTGATGCACTATTGTCTTGGATTGGAAGTATGGCAGAAAGAGAATCACATATTTGTTTCTTAGTTGAATTATACCAAGACAATGCTCAATAAATTTAGGATGATGGATTGCACACCTATTGCTACACCTATGGAGAATAGATTGCAGTTATCTCATTCAGATCCATCTCCTGTGGTAAATGCAACTCTCTATCGGCAGTTGATTGGGAGTCTCATTTACCTGACCTACACTAGACCAGATATCAGCTTTGCAGTGAGCTATCTATCCAGGTTCATGCAGGAACCCAGAGTTTTTCATTGGAAGGTAGCAAGGTGAATCTTGAGATATCTCAAGGGAACAATAGATCTTGGTCTAGAATACAAGAAGAATGATAACTTCTTCTTGTCTAGATATTCAGATTCAGATCATGTAGGAAACATTGATGACAAAAAATCCACTTCAGGGTTTGTGTTATTTTTGGGATCTAGACCGATATCATGGGGAAGCAAGAAACAACACTTTGTTTCTCACTCTTCTACAAAAGCTGAGTATTGTGCTGCAGGTGAAGTTTTCTGCGAAGCGATATGGCTACGTCGCATACTTGAAGGACTTGGAATACCACAGGACAAACTAACCACCTTGTATGTTGACAATGAAGGTGTTCTCAAACTTGTTCACAATCCAATTTTTCATGAAAGAACAAAGCACATTGAGGTATAGGTACATTTCATACGTGAGCATGTCTTGAAACACAATATACAACTTCAGTTTTTCCCAACATATGAACAACGAGCAGATATCTTCACAAAGTCACTTGCACGTGACAAATTTGAGTTGTTCAGAGAATTCCTCTCTTCATCCCTTGAGGCAATGCAAAATTAAGGGGGGGAATGTTAGGGTAAACATATTTTACCTAGGTTAATTTAGCATAGGTAAGTTAATTATTAAATTGTGGTAAGTTGTTATAAACCATATTTTAATTGTATTTGGGAATAGTATTCCTATAGCATGTTGTTTGTCATTATTTGAGTTGTTATATGGTTCAAACAATATATTTGTAATTATATGTGCACGAGTATGTTTATTGTTGCATTGTTGCAACATCTTGTTTGTCTGCACATGGTTGTTCAATTCCTATAAGAATTGCAGCACATTCATTGTAATGTTGATTTGATTGATTATTAATAAAAGTGTGAAGCTTACGTCCCTCTTCTACACTTTCACATATCCCTTAAACACTAGCATCTTAAAAATATTACAAAAGTTCATTAAAAAACCTTTCAATACTCCACAAAAAGTTGAACTATCCTCTATAATTTCACTTAACATATATCCAACCCACCCCCCTTTTTACCATACGTAAATCTAAATCAAAAGAACACCTATAGTTAAAGGAAAATTTCCCAAATCACCCATAAATCTAGCATCTCATTCATATTTCCAAATTTCAATAATAAGTCTTTACTATAACATAGCAATACATAAAAAAATTCCATTAACATACATAAATTACAATAATATACAATGAATCACAACCATGTCGTTTCACCATCTTACTTGCATCCTATAAAACCATGTGAGCGTGAAATCAGTGATAAATCACTGACATGGCATCCACCTAGATCTAGCATAATAAACGTTATTGGTTTTCTATTTACATTTTAATAATAATACACACGCAACAAGAGAGGGTTAGGGCACATATTCATTTCATTTCATTTCTTAACTAAGGGAAGAGAGAGAAAGAGATAGGGAAGAGAGAGAAACACTATTTTCCCAAAAGTCAAATTTCACATGCCAAGCCACAAGATAGAGTTTCAAACATTTATTTACAAGTGTTAATAAGTTTCCATGGTGATTTTCTAACTTGACTAGGGTCCTACGAATTTCTTTTACATTTTCCTACTAATTGCAAAAACATCAAATTTTGGCTCAGAGGCTAAGAAAGTGCATTTAAAAATTATCTTCCAATAAGCAAATTCATGATGGGAGAATTCCTACGTGTCCACCTATATACCAAGAATTCACAAGAACTGGCGGAATTCGAAACTGGTGAATGGTTTTCAATTGATGGCTAGGTTTCCTGAGCAACCAGTCATAATCGGTCTAGTTGCAACAACAACCAATTTTAGCTCCAGGGCTACGAAAACATCAACCAAAACGACCCTTCAATAGATGAACATGCAACAAAAAATTTCCTACATGCTCTCCTATATACAGAGAATTCACCAAAGTTGACGGAACTAAAAACTAGCAAATGGCGACGAGTTTTCTGGAGCCACCGGTCATAGTTGAGTAAGTTTTACCTAGTCAAATAGTGACCCAAGGCCTACAAAATGCCTTCACCAAACTATCTATATGATTTTTTCTCCCAAACTGAAGGTTACAAGCAACTATATAGTAAAAATACTAGAGGTTTTCAAAGACAGATAGGCATTTCGTTGCTCAAGGTTCAACCGGTGAGTCAACACTAAAGCCAACTTTTCATTTTTAGTAGCTCCCTAAAAGTGCACAACAAAGTAACAGGGATCCTAGAGGAGTGGCGACAAGAGCGCGAATAGTAAAATAAGGTCAAGCTAGTGCTTGATGTGACTCTCTACATAACAAGGAAAACATACGACATTTTACATCTTCTTTATGGGGCTCAAAGTGTTGTTTTGCAAGTCTCTGGAAATTATGTTTTTCTAATTTCGCAAGGTAGACAAAAATGGTTGTTTTAGTTAACTCATCTAGCTCTCACCAAAACCAACATACACAAGTACCAATTTTTGACACCATGGGTTTAGCAATGCATGAGGTTGTGGTCGCGACATGGTTGAGGGTCAAATTGTAAATCAGTAGAAAAATCACGAGGTGTTGTTTTATTGATTACACTAGCCGTCTAGTTAAAATGTCTAATTGTATGAGTATCTAATAGTTTAATATTTCTTTTATATTGCAAATGAAAAACCAATTATGTAGAAATTATAAAAGATACAGGTAAGGAGACTATTCCTGAGTGAAAATAAATCATCCTAAGCTATGGAGCTCGATTCTACATCCACACCAGACATTTTTCCAATAGTCTGCGAGTTTACCCTTGGCTCTCCTCCATTTAACTATCCAACAAGAAATAATAAACCACGTGCATGCCTCTCACTACCAACCTATTTGTGAATATGTCAAAAGTCATTCCAACGAACCATTTTTTGCACACCTAGCAATCATTGTTGTCTCAGAGGAATATTTCCCTGAGGCATTTTGTCAAGCAATTCACCTGCCTTGCTCTGACTAGGAAGATGATGACATAAGGCTTTAGAAACTTGATTTATACCTACCAGCAGCCTAAGGCACTATTGTTGATATTTTCCAAGGGTTTTTTCAACAATCACATATGCATAGGCAAAGAATATTCCAGCAAGGCAAGATGCAACACTATTTAGGTATTTACACGCCTTGATCTTGAGCTTCCAGAGATACATTTGCGCCACTAGGTACATCAGCTACCTTAAAACCAAAAATTGATTTTATGTTGGGGAAACATATCACACCATATAAATAGGAGATTGAAACAAATTTAGAGACACCATCTTGGGAGATGAAGGTAGCATGATGTTATCCAGATCTAAGACCTTTGTTTAATGATACAGAGGAGAGAATTATTTCTTTATTACTGTAGTGAGATGCTGGAAATAACGTTTGGATAAAATTACCAACGCATTTTGTTGAAAGGTTCCAAGGCTTTTTCAATGAACCCATTTTGTGTATATCCTACAGCCATTCCAGTCCACAAGGTCGTATTTTAGGAATTCAATCGAACATTTCATAGGCCAAGTGCATGCTTCCACACTTGCATACATATCTACCAGAGCACTTACAATTACAAAAATATAATAAAATTTGACTATTATTTTTTTGCTTTGTTGGATTTCCATACCTTGTTCTAGCATTCCTATTTTGGCACAGGCCAGGAGTATGCAAGAAAATGTAACATGATCAGGTTGGAGGGTTGGTTGTTGCACATGTGAAATAATGTGACTGTCTCGTGAGGAATCCATGTCTCTTGATCCTCAACTTCTTCTAATTTTATATATAACAAATAAAATGGTGGAAGTAGTAGTTTCCTTTCTCTTCTCGGACCACCCCTCTGAAGGAGCAGACTAACCCCTCCAAGCGCAACAGTTTGTGTCCAAATAACAAATCAATGCATTCTAAGAAGAAAACCCATGAATTTAGAGGTTATATTTCAAACAAGGGGTTTCACGTAGAGGAAGAGTGAAAGAGACAAATCTTGCAAAGTCATAAGTGATATAGCAGGAAAGGGAATTTTCAACCACACTACACATTTCTTACATGTCAGCACCTGCAACTACAAGATCTGACAATTTGGCCTCTTTCAACACGTCTCCATTAACTCCTAAATAATTTTACCCACTACCATCACGCATCCCATCCACTCCTGCCAACTCCATTAATTGTCCCTTTTTTAATTTGTTTTGTTAAAAGTGTCGGGCACTACATTTCCCTCCCCTTATAAGAGCATCATCCTCGATGCGACACAATGCCAAGGTTAGAAGAGGGTGATCAGCAAGGAAGAAAATGATTAGTAAGTTCTGTAACCAACGGATAAGATACTTATTGTTAAATTGTGACCTTAAGGAAGTCAAGAATTTTTTTCATAATTTCTTAATGTTCTGTGAAGATTGGTAGTTCGCAGTTTACATTATTAATTAATTAGTATTTTCCTTAACAGTATTTATTAACCTCAATCTCTTAATATTTCATTGTTTTAAGATTTTAGTTTATTTATTTTTGTGGGTTCCCAATAGAAACTGACATCATAATACCACACCAGGGCCAAAAACAACACTATTGGTTCACAAGACATCACATGATATGTACTTTCATACTATATCACATCACAAGAACTCAACCAACCATGGAAATAACATACATATCCCTCACAACATAGTAATTATCACACACATGCCTTGCACACAAAAGTACTCATAACATAAGCATACTATAATAACATGGAATTCCCAACACATACACATATAAAGGTTTCACACAACTTGGGACAATAATTGTAGTTACATAGTGTCAAAAAGGGGTTAAATCATATTCTCAATGAGGAGCATCAATCATCAACATCACAAAACATAACCAGACTCACATGAGTACACATAAATCATAATACCAACACCATACACCTCCCAAAACATCACAAAACAACTCCATATACCTCCCAAAGCATCACCAACAACTACATATACCTCCTAAGCATCTGCCTATACCCAAAAATCATATACCTCCCAAACAACAACTACATATACCTCCCAAGCATCACAAGGAAACTCCATATACCTCCAAAACCATCACAAAACAACTCCATATACCTCCCAAAGCATCACAAAGCAACTCCATATAGCTCCTAAGCAATAAAATAAAGTTAAATTTTCCTTTTCGCTCCCCAAAAGAGGTCGGTCACCCTATGGCCCTAGGCACATAGAGTCCAGACACCTCTAACCCAAGTGACATAATAACTTGTGGTTCAACAACCCACTAGTTATCTGTAACTCCTTGGGGCATACCCCCATACAACAAAGCGGGTCCATAGGTTCCACCACTCCATGGTGCATCCCATGACCCTATTCCACACATTACGACATTAGAACCAACATAACAATCCATTTCAAACACCAAGTGGAAAAATTTCCAAGCCTTGGGCTAGGCTATAAAACTTTTAAACTTGAAAATAAAATTAAAAACTAAGTAAAAAAATGGCCAAATAGCCATAGTTAGTGCAAAAATCAGCATGTTAGTGCAACAACCAAATAAAATGCCCAAGAAATAAAGAACACATCAATCAAGAAAATTGTTGGTTCTAGCAAGAAAAAAGAAAATGTTCAATTTACGAATAAAATATGTATAGAAATAACACATCACAATAACTATGTGGCCTTATACGGCCACCAAAGGGGTACTCAATGAGTTGTTGGCACTTAGACATCGAGCCTCAACTCGTAAAATAACATATCAAATAATACAATTGTCATCATCTCTGTCTGAATCATCCCTCCACCGCTTCCACAAGGCTCAACATAGTCAAAATACACTTAGGATTGAATCCATATGATAACCATATAGGAGAGAGAAAGGAGTACAGTCGCCATAACTGAGCCTAAGGTGGTGCAAATCATAATATGCTGATAAATTTGAGAAAGTATACATAAACAATAAAAGTGGGTTTTCAGTCTATATAAGACTCCACTTCCTATCTCGTACTCGGCTCAAGTGATTATGAAAACCTAGTACACATTTCCTCCTCTCTCAACACATACACCTTTTACCGATTTTCCTTAGGGCCAGTTAGTGTAAGGTTCATAACATAACACATAACTACATCACTAACACAATGGTGATTCACACACATTAACCATAACGTCTTACGCATGGTATATATATAGGGTATAACACAAATCATTACTTTCACGGGTTACAATACATCACATTACCACATACTGCACCCAAAGTGCAAGTACTGTACAATAGGGATCATACGTTCACCATATGCCCCTAAATCACGACATGAACCATCACATATTACACAAATTATATGTATGATGAACACAATGACTAACATTACAACATATAATCAATTGCAATACAACATGGTGACACACACAATTCATCACAACACGGTGACAACATCACGATATACAATCCAATTCACTATACACCAATTTTTCATACAACACATCAACACACCTACATATCACAAATAATAAATGCTCCAACACTCCACAATCCATAATAACATTATTTTCACACATACCAAGGTAGCACATCACACGTAGAATCCTCATTGAATCCATGAAAAGGAGAGTGAATACTCTCATCACAAGCACATCAACATGATAACAAATACACACTAAGTGACATGCACAACATGTGCATTCATAATATCACAATTACAACATTGGTCACATAACAACATATATCACATTACTCTTCCAATCTCCACCACCACCATGCAAAATCATCACAACTCCAATCCATCCCAGAGGTTTGAGAGCATGAACCTCTGCTGATACCAAATGTAACACCCACATTTTACACACACAAATACAACACTAAAAATACCAGAATAATTATGTTTTGACTTACATTGTAGTACACATGACACTACAGGAGATCACTTAGGACTACACACAACACATGATATGTTTGCACAACATTAACCCACATAGATAACATGAAAACATGTGATGCACATTAAGAACACTTTTTTTTACAAGGCACAACATAACAATTCAACTACAATATACACTTACAGATAAGGTCTTCCCACGACATGATATTTTAGGATTACACATTTATTAAAATCATGTTTCCCTCTTTAACTTAAGTTCTAGGAAGGATCATAATGTGAGAATCATACATTCCTTTTTCCTTTTGCTATATTTCCTTTATATTGTTTAACATTTAACTTATGGTGTATCTCATTTAATAAGGATCATCTACATTATTTCAATTACTTGTTTAATTCACTCATTTGTTAATAGGGTAATTATTTACACATAAGGCTATTTACATACACACATGGCTACTAGGTATTATCCCTAGGATTCACTCCTAAGGGCATGCATCTTGATCTTATATCATACCTCTATTACACAATGGAACAAGTGTAAGTCCAAAGGATGTGAAGTTCACTTTTTTTTGTTTAAGGATTTAGGGTCAAGTTTCTTTCATTCATTTATAAATTGATAATTGAGTTAGTACACAATAAGTATTATAAGAAATTAGGTTCTTTATCCATAGCGAGAGGGTTTATTCACATTACAATGAAGATCATGTTTCACTTAACCCATGGAATAACATCTCACGATCACACTTCCCAAGGACAATCATCAATTATAAGTTTATTATAGTTATGTTCTGAACAATTAGTTAAGGATTCAAAGGAACTTAACATGGCAACATACTTCCTTATTTTTTTTCTAGATTAGGTTTCCTGAATATTGTTTTCTTCCAACTTAAGAGGGTTTTCCCTGACTAAGTTCATATTATTTTTTGTTATGAATTGTATAACCTTTTTGCTAATGGGGCATTTGAATCCTCAATGAGACCACTAGTCCCTGTCTTAGGGGATTTATCTCTAAGAAATGATCACATAGTTTCACATCATACATCCAATACATAATAGGACAAGTGAGAGAGAAATATGGAGTAGTTCATCATTTAAGGGGTTAAGGTTCACATTAGAGATTTTTCACAACGTGGGTCTTTTCTCACCACAAGATGGTTTAAACATGATATGAGAATGACCTAAATTTCACCTTTCTCCAAATACATCATCAATTGGGTACATTTTCTGAAACTAATCATAGACTAAAATGTTAAGTTTCACAATTAACTCTTAATATTGCATCATAGAACCCAAATGACAATTGAGATTGGGTATCGAGTTCATTTATGATCCCAACTCTTAAAGGTGACTTCCAAGGTTAGTTGGAGATCTTCGCCACTCAACATGTATGTCGGTCCAAGAGGATTTTACACTATGTTTAATGTTGGATTCCCAAGGGGCACTACCTTAAGAGAACACATTCTCCTTACTACACACATGATTACCAAACCTAGGAGGGAAATTACATACTCAAGATAATGTTTGACCATGTCATTCCTAGATGTTGGGTTCATGGAAATGCTACTCAAAATACAAGCTATGACGATAAACTCAAACTTGTGATCTTATTTATTTAATTTAGAAGGTGTTATCAAGTGCAAAGATTGAAGTTTATTCTAATGTTTTAGTTTTCTATGCTACAAAGAATCACACAGGAAGGGTAGTTATACATGAATTTTACACTAGGGTTGACTGTTTCATTTAGATCTCTTTATTACATTTTCAAGGTAAGAAACACAACACACCAATTATTTAATCATCAATTGCACACTGGAATTGCACTATAAGCTATTAAATTCAATTTCATTTAACACATTTATCCAACTTTTACAATACAAATTTTGGAATCAAATAACACCCATGTTTAGATGAACATTTCCCTTAAACACTAGCATCTTAAAAATATTACAAAACTTCATTAATAAACCTTTCAATACTTCAAAAATGTTGAACTATCCTCTACAATTTCACTTAACATATATATCCAACCCCCCCTTTTTTACCATATGTAAATCTGAATCAAAAGAACACCTATAGTTAAATGCACATTTCCCAAAGCACCCCTAAATCTAGCATCTCATTCATATTTCCAAATTTCAATAATAAGTCTTTACTTTAACATAGCAATACATAAAAAATTATTTCCATTAACATACATGAATTACAATAATATACAATGAATCACAACCATGTTGTTTCACCATCTTACTTGCATCCTGCAAAACCATGTGAGCATGAAATCAATGATAAATCATTGGCATGACATCCACCTAGATCTAGCATAATTAACATTATTGGTTTTCCATTTACATTTTAATAATAATTTGTGCATTCTGCAAAAGAGAGGGTTAGAGATATATATTCATTTCATTTCATTTCACTTCACTAAGGGAAGAGAGAGAAAGAGATAGGGAAGAGAGAGAAACACTATTTTCCCAAAAGTCAATTTCACATACAAGCCACAAGATAGAGTTTCAAACAGTTATTTACAAGTTTTAATAAGTTTCCACAGATGGTTTGCTAACTTGACTAGGGTCCTACAACTTCTTTTTACATTTTCCTCGCTAGTTGCAAAAGCATCCAATTTTGGTTGGGAGGCTAAGAAAGTGCATTTAAAAGTTGTCGTCTGATAAGAAAATTCATGACACGCAAATTCCTATGTGTCCACCTATATACCAGGAATTCACAAGAACTGACGGAATTCGAAAGTGGCGAATGGTTTTCAATTGGCAGCTAGGTTTCCGGAGCCACCGGTCATAATCGGTCTAGTTGCAATAACAACCAATTTTAGCTCGAGGGCTAAGAAAACCTCAACCAAAACTACCTTCGATAGATGAATGTGCAATGGAAAATTTCCTACATGCTCTCCTATATATGGAGAATTCACCAGAGTCGACGGAACTTAGAACTAACAAAAGGTTTCAAATGACAATGAGTTTTCTAGAGCCACGGTCATAGTTGATCCTGTTTGACCTAGTCAACCAATGACCCGAGGACTACAAAATGCCTTTACCAAACTATCTAGAAGGATTTTTTCCCCGAAAATGAAGGTTACAAGAAATTGTCTAGTAAAAATACTAGAGGTTTTCAAGGCGGATAAGCATTTCGTTACTCAGGGTTCCAAATGGTGGGTCAAAGTGAAACCAACTTTTCAATTTTAGTAGCTTCCTAAAAGTGCAATACTGAGTAACAGGGCTCCTAGAGGAGTGGCGAAGAGAGTGCAAATGGTCAAATGAGGTCGAGCTAATGCTTGATGACTCTCTACATAACAAGGAACACATACGATGCTTGACATCTTTTTTACGGGGCTCAGAGTGTTGTTTTGCAAGTCTCTGGAAATTGTGTTTTTCTAACTTTGCAAGGTAGACAGAAATGGTTGTTTTAGTTAACTCATCTAGCTCTCACCAAAACCAACAGACACGAGCACCAAGTTTTGACACCCTGGGTTTAGCAATGCATGAGGTTGTTTGATTACACTAATTGTCTGGTTAAAATGTCTAATTGTATAAGTATCTAATAATTAAATATTTATTTTTGTATTACAAATGAAAAACCCATTATATGAAACTTATAAAAGATACAGGTAAGGAGACCATGTTTGAGCGAAAACGAATCATCCCAAGTTGAGGAGCTCGATTTTGCATTCGCACCATACATTTTGCCAAAAGTCTGTGAGCCTACCCTTGGCTCTCCTCCATTCAATGGTCCAACAAGAAATAATAAACCACATGTATGCCTCTCACTACCAGCCTATTTGTGAAGATGTCAGAACTCATTCCAATGAACCATTTTGTGCACACCCAACAATCATTGTTTACCCATAGGAATATTTCCCTGAGGCATTTTGTAAAGTAATTCACCTACCTTGCTCTAACTAGGAAGACATTCATAGAAGGCTGTAAAAACTTGATTTATACCCACCAGCAACCAAAAGAACTATTATCTATATTTTCCAAGGGTTTTTTCAACAATCCCATATGCATAGGCAAATAATAAACTAGCAAGGCGAGATGCAACTCTATTTAGGTGTCTACATGCCTTTGATCTTGAGATTCTAGAGATAAATTTGTGCCATTAGGTGCATCAGCTACCTCAAAACCAGAAAATGCTTTTATGTTAGGGGGGACATATCACACCATAGAAACGGGAGATTTAAACAAAGTTGGAGATACCATCTTGGGAGATGAAGGTAGCAGAATATAATCCAGATCTAAGATCTTTGTTGAATGATATGGAGGAGAGAATTATTTCTCTATTACTTTAGTGAAATGTTGGAAATAAAATTTGGCTAAAATTACCATCGCACTTGGTTAAAATGCTCCAAGGCTTTTTCAACAAACCCATTTTATGCATATCCTGTAGCCATTGCAGTCCACGAGGCCATATTTCAGGCATTCAATTGTACAGTTTGTAACATCCCCATTTTAGAACATTAGAACAAGTAAAAAAAAAAATTTGATAAATGCTTCCTAGTTCTAAATACATAATATAGAACTCACAAATCAAAACCACCATTCTTATAACAAATAACCATATGCAGCTGTAATGACTCAGAGTACCTCCGATCTATTCATTCCATGACTCGATAATCTACCGATCTATTCATGAGTATCAAAGAGTTGGTGTTTTTATTTTAACACATCACTCTTGCGGTTCTCCTCCCTAATCCGGGATTCAGAATGCTCTGTCCAAGGAACCTATCTGAATAATTATTACCATTATTCATCGGCATCTCGTCCCTTAGACTAGGTGACATAGGACAACACAATCAGCAGCTTGTGATACTTTGGCCAAAGATTTGAAACATACTGCTTATGTCTCGTATCCCTTGACGACATACTCGTCAATCTAGAATACGTCCTTCACCCCATTCCTATGTTATGTAGAATGTCTTATACTGACTTCTATCAGTCTCTCCTGCCCCAAGTTATTCACTCAGGAACGGATTAGTAATATGACAACATTATAGGGATGCTCCCGAGGACTAGGGATATGCTAACATACTGGGTCAACCCTAGTTAACCCAGTGTGTCAAGATACCCCGAGTCTCCTGGGGTAGCCTTATAACATGACCACGTTCCTAATCAGTCCCAGGGTAAAACTTGTTCGAGTTTAAGGTGTAAATATTAACGATCAATGCAAAGGGTGTCGCCATGAGTCACCTGCATTGTTGTATCTTCGAGAAGATCCTAATCTTCTCAAAGGTACAACCCTGCAGTTGACTTGTGCCATCAACCTTCAAATCCGCCTCGAAAAGATCTACTCATTTTAAGGTGTTACTTTCGTTGAGTTAAAGTTATACTTAAGACGCTCCTTTTAGGGTAGTCTTTTCCCAACCCCTGGGTTCCACACCTTAGAATTACCTTTCCTAATAAAACCCATTACACAAAGAGAAGTTATTAAGACTTGAGGTTCCATCAAGGAGTTCATTGAAAAACAGAAATCTAAATCAACGAAACTGGACAATAGCCCTTAATCTTCACATAAGGTTGCTAACCATACCCTTTTTGGTTTATATCAGTTCTCATAACTGAAATATATCTTACTTATTAGTATTGAGATATAGTGATTAAAAATCTAATTAAACGTTGTCTTGACTTAGATCAAGACTAAGGAGTAATAATTTATTCAGCCCGTTTAGCTTCCTGTTGAGGTTTATTTTAACCTTAACTTCTCGAAAGACAGTGATCTAAATTCCAATTTAGCTTTAGATAGATCATAACAGAACTACTAAACATACACAAGTATTCAGTCCCATAATCTTTGCAAAGCTTACTTAGAGGATCCCAAATGTCTCCAAGGTATACAATAATAACAATGCTCTTAAAATCATTTGAACCGAAGAAGTTCAATCCATCAAGATACGAATGCAACACATACGTAACAAATACCTCATTTCATTCATTTCTAAGCTAATCAAATACATTTTATGCATTCAGCATATTTGATACAATACTCAATAACAAAAGAACATCTTTCTTCAAGTAGTACATTTAGAGAATCAAATTGGAATTTTCATCGTAAAACCAAATTAAACAATCTGAACATCATATCAGATCTGCATGTCTTTACCACTTATGGCAACCATCTGCAAAAATTGTCAACACGGGTCAGTTTGGTGAACTGAGCATGATAAGCACTAATTCTTAAAACAATTGCTATCCACCAATTGTTCTCATTAAACAACCTGTTTATATGAAATCATTTCTTCACATACCAAACTTAAATCAGGCTAATCATCCTATATGTTAGATACTAAGAACATATGAATACAACCATTTTAAAGACAGAAAAACTCCTACAAGATTTTTTCTAACAATTTCTCAAAGGCAGTTAAAACATTCAACAAGCTCACTGTCTTAATTCTTTTATCATCATAACACATTTCACTGGTATTGACAAGTATACCCATTTATACAGCAACACACATTTTATACCAGTCTCTCCATACAATACCACAGTTTATTCTTGTTATGCCCATACCGTAGAGATCACAAAAGGATGCAATAAGAAAGCACACAAGTTTTTCTGTCTAAGAGAGAGAGAATTTTCCTATTAAACTTATTATATAAATCAACATATAAATTACAGTCTAGAAGAAAGAACAGAGTCCATCAGAATCCTAAATCAATACCGTGCGCATCGTCACGAGACACGACTGGCGGTGTTGATGATGGTTGGGATCACCTGCTTCGCCCTCCCGGACTCAGAGGGAGGCCGCTTCCCACAAGCATTGATGGGGGTACTGCTGGAGATGGTGGAGGAGCACACCTGTTTCGCATGGGCACCAGTGTATCTGGTGCAATTATACAGGGAGTTATGGGGCTATCGCCGGAGGAGGCGATTTGGTATTTGTTCTACATTTTTTTTGCACTATTGGGCATACGAGCACATCGTATGCATCAGGCCAGTAGGGCTACCCCAGCAGCCAGGGCCACAGGTTGTATACCGATATGGGTTTCAGAGGTGGTTGGGGGTCGTGGGCCAGCCACGAGCAGTTGTTGCGGGTCGGGATGTGGTCTATTATAGACACTTGCTAGAGGGCCTTACAGCAGTAGACATTGTATGGAGACCCTACAGAGGTCACCAGCCGGGTAGAGGAGCCCGCGTACAGCTGCGCCTGATCCAGTATACATTTTGGATAGCAGGACGGAGGCCGGGAGAGTACGAGCGGATACCCCTAGAGAGGGTACGCAGGCAGATGGGGCTACGACAGGACGAGCCACCTCCCCTCCCTCAGTACAGGAGGGATGATGTAGAGGCCCCACTGCCAGTGCCACAGCCTTTTGATCCAGACTGGGTAGCGGAGAGACCAGCAGGTGAGGGTGTGGATGATGCCTGAGATTCTTGAGATACATCAGAGGTCAGGTGCAGCTCTTACAGGGGCAGCTAGCTGCTGCGCAGGCACAGATAGGGGCCTTACAGGGGCAGCTAGCCCAGGCTCAGGCACAGGCACAGGTTAGCACCACCACCAGCACCACAGCCACAGGTGCAGGTACAGGCACAGGCAGCACCACCACCAGCACCACAGCCACAGGTGCAGGTACAGGCAGCAGCACAGGCAGCACCACCGCGGCCACAGGTGCAGGTACAGGCTCAGGGGGTATTGGTGTTGGGTGCCAGGGGACCAGCCCCAGCTCCTTCAGTGGCGCGAGATCGCTATATGGAGGTTAGAGCAGAGGCCGATATATCAGGATATTCTTGATAGTACCGGCAGTCGAGTATCAGGGTATGCAGCGCATAGGGCAGAGACCTCGCACAGCCAGAGATCTCAGGGAGGGGCAGCCACAGCTGGTGTGTCCGTGATGGGCAGGAGGGCGAGAGGCACCACCGGGACCAGCGGGGAGAGGTGCCGAGGCGGTGGGGAGAGCTGATAGATCCCCGACATGGTTTTGTATAGGGACACGGGCACCGGTCTGCGAACCGGTTGTATTGATAGAGGCCTGCGTGCCGACATTTATTCATTGTATTGATTCATTTATTTATTATATACCGGCCTGCGAGCCGAGTACAGGTTGTACATTTGATACCGGCCTGCGAGCCGAGTATATTTTTGATATAAGAGACCGGCCTGTGAGCCGAGTCGAGATTTTTGGTAGGTATTGCGGCCTGCATGCCGGCTTTGGTATATTATGAGATCACAGAGGCCCCGATGTAGGGCACATTGTATTTTTGAAAACTGGTATATATATATAGAGATGATGTTTTGATCCTCGTGCAGTATTCAAAATGTGTTTAAATATTTTGTTAATGGTTGATAATATGTAATGTATGATAAGTTTTAGTTGATATGTTGATAGATGGATGATGTGGATGTTTTTGTTTTTGTTGTACGTATGTATGAATGATATGTGATGTGATGAATTGTTAGTTTTGTGACATTGTGATATATGTAACTGATGAATGGGATCCAAATGATGTAGAGATTGATAGTTTCCTGATATTCGTAGTTGATGGTTGTGTATTTGTATAAATGATGTTTAATGAAATTATAATGCTATGTGTGGTGGATGAACAAATGTGGTAAATTCTGTTGTTTATGCAGGCAAAGAAGCGGGCGCGACAAAAATTTAGATGAGAAATGAAGAAAAGAACCCTGTTTCAAAAAGGTAGGTGTGTAACCGGTATCGGTTGTGTAACCGATGTCGGTAGATATATGACCGATATCGGTTATATGACCGATACCGGTTATTTAGGTATGAGCTTTTCTAAAAATAGAAAAGCTAGGGTGGCAACTTCAGTTTTAATTTTAGAGCCATGCAAGAGGTTAAATACGCGAACGCGACGCTTTTTGACGACTAAGACAGGTATTTGCATGAGAGATTTGGGTGAGAAGGAGGAAAGAGACAAGGAAAGTGAATGTGATCCGAGATTTAGAAGGCAGAAAGACAAAGTTAAAAAGGGTGGTGATCATGGCAGAACGAGGAGAAGCATCCAGCAGGCAAGGACAGGAGGGCAGACAAGGGCCACCTCAAGCTGCTGCAACCCAAGAGGTATCATTTTGTTTGTGATTTAACTACTGCATGTTTTGTGAATAAGATGGGGGAGAGTAGGTGGGTAGATATGAGAAAGAAAACCTGATAACAAGAGTTGCAGGTGAGGTAAGTGTTACAGGGTAGGCAATCAGGGGTTGCAGGTATTTTTGTATGTATAAAAAGGAATAAACGAGAAAATTATTGTCATAGGTGGTTGTTTTTAGGGAAGGTGTATATAATTGACACTGACCGGTCGCGGTCAGGGAGAACCGGTATCGGTTATTCAACCGAGAACCGGTATCGGTTATTCAACCGGTACCAGTTACTGGAGGAATTTCCAGGATGTTTGAAAAAAAACCTGACGGATGGAATGGTTGTTTGTTGTGTTTGTGTATGCAGGCAGAGGCAGGATTGAGGATGAATGATAGTGTGCCAACGCTGTTGTCACAAATCCGAGCGGATGTAACACCAGCGGAATGGACATTGATAAATCGTTTGGGGTTAAGTGGAATCCGTTATTATTCACGAATCGCACGTAACCATGGTATGTTACAGGCGTTGATTGAAAGATGGAATCCCGAGACAAATACCTTCTATCTGCCAACAGGTGAAATGACAGTAACATTGGAAGAACTACAGTTCCGTCTAAATCCAAATATAAAAGTCACCTGTAGCTACTAAGCGATTCAAGAGCTTTCGCGCCAAGCAACAGAAAATAATCCAACCATGAAAGACTCGACAAATCTTTTCCCTATCATTTATCAACATGAAAATACCCAACATCGTTGCCTGACATGGTACAGCTAAGAGCTCTTTGTTTCAGTCAAACTTGAGACAAGATAACATTAAAACAAATAACGTTTCCATATGCAAATACAGTGACATTCACACTGATTCGAAACACAACATGCACAGCTTCATTCAACTAATCAAATCCCTACTATTATACAGCAAGGATGTAAGTTAGAAGCCGTTTTCAAGAAGAATAATCACAACAAGGTCTTCACAGAAGCCAAATTCCATATCAATAAATTTCCTCAAAGTTTCATCTGAAGTCAAGCTACTACAAAATATAACAGGGTATCAAACAAAGTCGAGTTGATAAAGAAACCCCATCCCTTAATTCCTCAGAATCGAATTGAACATAACACAACAATATTAAGAAAGATTCAAAATGATATGCATGCTCAGCGAGGACTCAAATCGCGAAATGAGCCAACACACAGCATATCATGGACTCCAACAGTGTCAAATCCAACCAATACTTATAACCAAGGTTTTGATTGAAGTTGAATTCATACAACAACAATTCAAGAATCCTAAAAGTACTCACAGCAAAACTTCTACAAAAGTTAAAACATAAATTACGTTTCAAGGAATCCATCGAAGTCAATAACATTTAGTATTCTTAACAAAACAACAGCATTTATAACCAAGCTTAAACAGAAGTTTGAAATACAAGATACATTTCAAGGACTCTCACTGAGTCAATACCAACCGTATTCACAACTGAGCTTACACAGAAGTAGAAACACCAGTTACATTTCAAGGACTTCAACAGACTCAAAACCAATGAGTATCCATAACAAGCTTCTACAGAAGTCAATAACATACCACCCATTTCAAGGATTCCAACAGTATGCACAAGGAAACTACTACAGAAGTTAAAAACATAAGTTACGTTTCAAGGATTCAAAAGGAGTCGAAACCAAATAGCATTCTCAACTAAACTTCTACAGAAGTCGTAACATACTAGCAATTTCAAGAGTTCTAACCATAACATGCTAAAAGTATCCTCTACAAAACTTCAACAGAAGTCGAGACATACGAAACATTACAAAGACTCTCACTGAGTCATTTTCGTATTTAATCCTTGCTACTTGCAACAGATTCTAACCCAAAATCACAAACTCAGTAAGGACCTCGACAACAGTCGCATTCAAGTAGAATAATCTCAGCAAGCATTCCAACCAGAAGGAACTTAAAGTATTCTAGCAAGATTCAACAGGGTTCCACATCAACAATAAAAGCACAGCCGGTCTGTACTCGAAATGAAACCAAAAAGAAGAATAATACAGTAACCATTCCAACAAGGTCTTCAAAAAACCCAAGATTCATAATTCCACAGGAAAAGAAGAACCAAAACATTGCTTCAAACCAACTGAACTGAAATCACCTGAACAGAGTTGTTTTAATGAAAGCATTTAGAGTAAAGCAAGATTTTTAAAAGTCAGGGCCTATCATGCCTAGTAATGTCGCTTTAAAAATCCGAAGAAGACCTCTGAATGAGCTCGAGCCTTCTCCTCTTCTTCCACGTTAGATTCAGCAACAATAATTTGTTACCCGCATGCCTTATAAACTTTCCTTGACAGAGAAAAGAGCTAGTTATTCTCATAGTTGCCATGCAACACCAAGTAGACTGGTTCGAAGAACCAGTGATCAAACAGAGAGAAAACCAGAGCGCATGGAAAACCAAACAACCAACTAGTTTTCCATTTTGCATGCCTTCCCGAGCAATCCGTGCTCGGGAACCGAGTTCATTAATGACATTAACTCCAAAATTCCCGCCCAAACTCCATTGCCACCGACCGCCATAGTTGGCGATTGATAAATGCAAACAAAAGACCATTTCCAGATTTGGCGACTCTGCCACATCGGTCCCAACAGATATTTACAACCTCCGCCAAATCCCAAGTCCTTCATACTTATCCATCTCATAAATGCCATAGAAACTACCGCCCATGGCTCGCACCCCTTCATAGGTCCCCCTTCATCCATGGTCATTAGTTAGGTTAGAAACATAGGTTAGATCTGAAGGTGATACTTTAGTCTAACTTCCTTAGTGCTAGGTCACTAACCTTAGGAACATTTAGCTTATATTTTAGGGCTAGGTTAGATTATCACTAATCCAACCCATAGGTTATAGTTTAGGTTTAGGTTAATAACCTTAATAATTCCAGTCTAGGTCTAACAAATAGAATCGTTCAGTATAAGAACCAACAGATATACATTCCCGAGATGGATTCTATCCAGCATTGATAATAAGCTAGCAGTATATACCAGATTTTATTACCTGGCTCAAGGTCTAGACCTTCCTGATATTACGATATCGGGAACCAATTCATTTAACACAATCAACCTGAGTTAGACTCCAGAATTTCTTATCCAACACATTCAGACCTTGCACCCTTCGTAAGGTCTATAATTTTTGTTCATCAGAATAAACTTAAAACATCTCTTGGATCAATGCCACTGATCCAAGGCTGAGTCATAAATATGGGTAAATCCACAATTCATCCCGAAATCAAATTGAACTCAGGTGCTAGAAATGAAAGAAATAAAAGAGTCCAAGCATATCCTGACTCAGTCAAAGATCTTCAAGAGCAAAGAAGATACAATCAATATCCACACCAAGGCCCAACATCAACACTAATGGTTTTCAAGAAAGCATGATATGTACCTTCACAACTATATCACACCACAAGAACTCAACTGAACATGGAAATAACATACATAACCCTCTTGATCCTCAACTTCTTATTATTTTTCATACAAAAAAGAAAATGGTGGCAACAGTAGTTTCCTTTCTCTTCTTGGACCACCCCTCTGAAGGCGCATTCTAACCCCTCCAAGTGCAACATTATGTGCCCAAACAACAAATCAATGTGGTCCAAGAAGAAAACCCACACATTTAGAGGTATTTTGTCAAATAAGGGGTTTCACGCAGAGGAAGAGTGAAAGAGACAAATCTTGCAGAGTCATAAATGAGATAGTATGGAAGGGCATTTTAAACAAAACTTCATGTTTCTTGCATGTCAACACCTGTAACTGCAACATCTAACAATTTGCCTCTTTCAACACATCTCCATTAACTCCTAAATAATTTCACCCACTACCATCACGCATCCCATCCACTCCTGTCAACTCCATTAACTATCCCTTTTTTATTTATTTTGTTAAAAGTGTCAAGCACTACATTTCCCTCCCCTTATAAGAGCATCATCCTCTATGTGACATAATGCCAAGGGTAGCAAAAGTGATAAACAATGAAGTAACTAACGATGACAAGTTCCGCCTAGTGATAGGATCTATGTCGTTAAAATATGACTATAAGGAAGTCAAGAATGTTTAACAATTTCATAAACTCTTAATGATCTGTGAAGATTGGTAGATCTAGTTTACTTTATTACTTAGTTAATATTTTCCTTTACAATACTTATTAGTCTCAATCTCTTAATATTCTATGTTTAAAACTTCAATTGTCTTATGTTTCATGGGTGCCCAATAGAAACTGACATCTCAATACCACACCAAGGCCCAACACAACACTAATGGTTTATAAGAAAGCATGATATGTACCTTCACGACTATATCACATCACAAGAACTCAACTAAACCATGGAAAGAACATACATAACCCTCACAACACAATACTTGTCACACATGCTCCTAACACTAATGCACTCATAACATACGCATACTATAACAACATGGAATTCCCAGTAGGTACACATATAAAGGTTTCAAAAAACTTGGGATAAACACTGTAGTTACATAGTGTCAAAAAGGGGTCAAATAATATCCTCAATGAGGAGCATCAATCATCAGCATCACAAAACATAACTAGACTCACACAAGTACACATAAATCATAACACCAACAGCATACACCTCCCAAAATATCATAAAACAACACCATATACCTCCCAAAGCATCACCAACAATTACATATACCTCCCAAGCATCACAAAAAAATATCCATACACCTCTAAAATCATCATAAAAACAAATTCATGTACCTCCCAAAGCATCACAAGGTAACACCATATACCTCCAAAAGCATCACAAAACAACTCCATATACCTCCCAAAACATCACAAAGCAACTCCATATACCTCCTAAGCAATAAAATAAAGATATATTTTCTTTTTCGCTCCCCAAAAGAGGCCGGTCACCCTATGGCCTTGGGCACATAAGGTCCAAACACCTCTAACCCAAGTGACATAGTAACTCATGGTTCAATAACCCGCTAGTTATCTATAACTCCTTAGGGCGTACCCTCATACAATGAAGTGGGTCCATAGGTTTCACCATGCCATGGTGCATCCCATGACCCTATTCCACACATTACAACATTAGAACCAACATAACAATCCGTTTCAAACACCAAGTGGAAAAATTCCCAATCCTTGGGCTAGGCTATAAACATTTTAAACATGAAAAGAAAATTTAAAACTAAGTAAAACAAATGGCCAAATAGCCATAGTTACTGCAAAAACCCACATGTTAGTGTAAAAACCAAATAAAATGCCCAAAAATATAAGAACACGTCAATAAAGAAAATTGTTGTTCTAACAAGCAAAAAGAAATGTTCAATTTACGAATAAAATATATATAGATAAGTAGCATGTCACAATAATTATGTGGCCTTATAAGGCCACCAAAGGGGTACTCAATGAGTTGTTGACACTTGGACATCGAGCCTCAGCTCATAAAATAACATACCAAATAATACAACTGTCATCATCTCTGTCTGAATCATCCCTCCACTACTTCCACAAGGCTCAACATAGTCATAACTACACTTAGGTTAAATCCATACAATAACCATATAAGGAGAGAGAAAGGAGTACAAGTCACCATCTACTAAGCCTAAGGTGTCCATGAAACAGAATATGTATGACACCCATTGAGCAAGTGCCATACATACCAAATGAACAAAAGTGGGTTTTATGTCTATGTAAGACTTCCCTTGTTATCTCATACTCGACTTGAGTGACTGGTCAATGGTACACATTTCCTCACTCCAAACATAGACCTTTTACCAATTTCCCTTAGGGTCGGTTAGTGAATGGTTCACAACATAACACATTACTATATCGCTAAAATAATGGTGATTCACACATATTAACCATAGTGTCTTACGCATGGTATATATACATGGTATAACACAATCATTACTTTCACAGGTTACAATACATTACATTACCACATATTGCACCCAAAGTGTAATCACTGTACAATAGGGATCATATGTTCACCATATGCCCCTAAATCACGACATGAACCATCAAATATAACACAAATTATACATATGATGAACACATTGTGTAACATTACAACATAAAATCAATTTTTATATAACATGGTGACACACACAATTCATCACAACACGGTGGCAACATCATAATACAATTAAATTCACTATACACCAATTATGTCATGCAACACATCAACAAACTAACATACCACATAATAACAAGGAACTCCAACACTTTGCAATCCACAATAATATTATTTCCACACACAACAAGGTGGTACATCACACATGAATTCCTCATTGAATCCATGAAAAGGAGAATGAATACTCTCATCACAAGCACATCAATAGGATAACAAATACACACTAAGTGACATGCACAACATGTGTGTTCATAATATCACAATTACAATGTTGGTCACATAACAACATATATCACATTAGTCTTCCTATCTCCACCACCACCACGTAGAATCATCACAACTCCAATCCATGCTAGAGGTTTGAGAGCATGAACCTCCACTTTGATACCAAATGTAACAACCACATTTTACACACTATTGGCTAGATTTCCTGCATAGCTGAAAACCTAGGCAGACATGAGATAAATCTCCCTCATTTACCAGTGAGGCTCCCGTGTAAGATTTGTCAATAAAGTATGTTAGTATCTATTTAGGGGTTTTACTTTAACCATGCAGCTCATGAACCATAGTTGTATAGTTTTGCAGCAAGTAAGCAGTTGTTTAAAGAAAGGAAATATCTAAAGAAGAAGGAAGTAATAAAAACACAGGAAAGAAAGAGGGAAGATGTGCAACCCAATCAATAGATTACAGAGTTGATTTCATGCACATAGACATGACCAATAGATATTAACACTCAGAATTTTAAGCAAAGGCAACTTTCAAATCTAGATCTAAGATAACACAAAGTTTATAAATAGATCAAAGACAATAAGCTAGAAACAAAATGCACCGTGACACAAAGTTCTCTGAAAATCTACTCCTTTCTATTCCTTTGCTTCAAATAGCTATTAGGGGCTTCAACACAAAGTCTGGAACACAAGAATGCTACTTACAAATTGCGATCTTTTAACCCGTAGGTTCTTCCTCTACTTATAGCATGTAGAGGGGAAATTACAAATAGGAAGCTTTTAGTTGAACTTAACGCATGTGGAAGTCAGGAAAGGAAACAACTGGCAATCTCCCTCCTGGAATTCCTCTTTGCATGACATGCATGATTTGTAACTGAAGATAGAACCTTCTATTTTGCATGTCTGCCACCTATTTCCAAGTATTTAACTTCTTCAAGTAATGGCTTTTAAACCAATCACTTAGGTTTTATAATTTAATTGATTGCTCAATTACTTTGTCGGAGGAAATAAGAGAAAGAAGAAGAAAGAGGAAAGTTGCAGTCTTGTCCTTTTTCATATTCTGCATACAATTGATTCTTTTTCTTTTGATTCTCACCAAATTGGATCTAGAAGCAGCTGGATCTGAAAGTGGATGGATCTGGAAGCAAGTGACTGTGATTTTCATGCAGGTATTGCCTTTGCCTTGTCTTCCCTCTTATCCTTGAAGCTTTTGTAGTTCCTCTCCAGTACATGCATCAGTGCAAAGCACTCCGGGTGAATGCAACTTCAATGAAGGCTTCAACTGGAAGATTGGGAGCACATGCACAAGATCCTGGAAGAAATTTTCCATGCATTGACTTCTACACGAGCTGTATTAGAAACAAGAGGATGAAGCCTTTGCAATTTTGGATCTGGATCTGGAGCTTAGATTTGAATCTAGATCTGGGTCTGGATCTGGATTTGAATTTGAATCTGAATCTGGAAGCTATGCATGATTTTACTTGATCATTTTCTTTCATCATGCTTTGCCATGGCATAGAGCAATCTTTGTCTGAACAACTCTTTTTCCTTTTATTTGGCCAGAATTCTTTACAACCAGTGCAGATCTAGAGATTTTTTTAGATTTGAAGGATATGTTCAATGTATTGAACATTGATTTAAGCTCCCCTTCTCTTATAAAAGCATCTGAGCACCGGTACCACTTCTTCTGAGCAAAATTCATCCTTCTTTGGGCAACAAAATTGTTTGGGTTGCACTTCCTTGCTAAATAATTAATTACTTCATTAATATGGCAGCCCATGCTTAGATAACCTTCACCATTCTATAATTAATAATTGCCTCTCCTATTCTTGGCAATTAATTAATTAATTAACATGTTTTTCTCTTCAATTTGGGCACCTATTTTTTGCATGCTCATGGCTGCCATTAAATAAATTAAATTAATTTAATTTTACCTTTCTACTTCCAGTCCACATTGACTTCACAGTGTGCTTTGACCTTATACACCAAAAATAGGAATTAATTCCATTAATTAATACTTTAAAAAGTATTATTTCTCCTTAATATGGGTCGCACTTCTTTGCATGAGAGGGAGCTGTATTAAATAAATTAAATTTATTTAATTTTAGAATTCTATTTCCAATCTTCTTTATCCTTTCATCATGCGTTAACTTTTCCTCATGCTTGGGCACTAAAATTGGGTGAATAAACATTAATAAATATTATTAAATGCATTATCATTCACCCAAGGTGGGTCGCACTTTTTGGCAAGGGTGAATTCTATTTTTAAAAGTCAATTTCTAATGGGATTGTTCACCCTACACTGTAGCTCCAAAAATACCATGGTCCACTTAAGTTGTTTGACTTTTATAATGGGATTTGTTACCCTGCAAGGTAGGTAAGAAATTCTCATCAATGCCTTAATTGATTTTCTTTTATTTCACAATGGGATTTTTTCACTCTGCAAGGCAGGTAAGAAATTCTCGCCTGCCTACTGCCTCTAATAATCCCATCATGACTTAAGTGGCTTTGCCCCCATGGGAAAAAGTACCCTGCTAGGAAGGTACAAAATTCTCACCTACCTGCTACTACCAAAAATCCCATTGTAGCTTAAAACCTTCTTTTCCCAAAAATGTGACCTGCCCAGAAGAAGTTTTTTCGTGCATGACTTCGTCTTTTCAGAGAGAACCAGACCTCCTGTGGCAAATTCCTTCTGGCATAATGTCCATAGATGATCTCCAGATACTCCAGGTAAGAAATCATACTAAACCGGCAAAGGAATTGACCTAGAGAAATTTGACATAAAACAAAACGGGAAAACACCAAAAATGCAAAATGTTGCCAGAAGTCACAGATAAAGCCCAGGATTCATTCCTGGTTAAAACCCTACTGGTATATGGAAATATCAACATGTAAGACCACAACAGGGTTAAACCGGAGCATAATTTACCTTAAACGGGGTTCAAAATAATTAAATAAAAATTTCCCGCAAGCAAACCCCAACTACAGAATATAACGAGTTTGGGCATCTGGGTATTTGGCGAAATTGGCTTATATGACTCTCTAGGAATATCTTGACACAATACAAACATTTTCTGGCAATAAAAACACAAAATGACCCATTATTTTAAAAGTAATTTTTTTTTTAACATGGGGTAGTCTCAGATTTCAGAGTGAAATCTGGGGACACCACACACACAATTACAACAATAAAAAATACCAGAATTATTTTATTTTGACTTACATTGTAGTATACATGACACTTTAAAAGATCACTTAGGACTACGTGCAACACATGCTATGTTTGCACAACATTAACCCACACAGATAACATGAAAATACGTGACGCACATTAAGAACACCTTTTTTGACAAGGTATAGACAACAATTCAAATACAATATACACTTAAAGACAAGGTCTTCCCACGACATGATATTTTAGGATTACACATTTATTAAAATCATGTTTCCCTCTTTAACTTAAGCTTTAGGAAGGCTCATAATGTGAGAATCATACAGTCCTTTTTCCTTTTGCTAGATTTCATTTATATTGCTTAACATTTAACTTATGGTGTATCTCGTTGAATAAGGGTCATCTACATTATATCAATTACTTGTTTAATTCACTCGTTTGTTAATATGGTAACTAGTTGCACATAAGGCTATTTACATACACACATGACTACTAGGTCCTATCCCTAGGATTCACTCCTAAGGTCATGCATCTTGATCTTATATCATACCTCCATTACACAACAAACCAAGTGTAATTTCAAAGGATGTGAAGTTCATTTTTTTTGTTTAAGGATTTAGGGTCAAGTTTATTTCATTCATTTATAAAATGATAATTGAGTTAGTACACAATAAGTATTATAAGAAATTAGGTTCTTTATCCATAGGGAGAGGGTTTATTCACATTACAATGAAGATCATGTTTTACTTAACCCGTGGAATAACATCTCATGATCACACTTCCCAAGGACAAGCATCAATTATAGTTTTATTATAGTTATGTTATGATAGTTAGTTAAGGATTCGAAGGAACTTAACATGGCAACATACTTCCTTACTTTGTTTCTAGATTAGGTTTCCTAAGTATTGTTTTTTTCCAACTCAAGAGGGTTTTCCCTGACTAAGTTCATATGCCTTTTTTTTAATTGTATAACCTTTTTGCTAATGGGGCATTTGAATGCTCAATGAGACCACTAGTCCCTGTCTTAGGGGATTTATCTCTAAGAAATGATCACATAGTTTCACATCATACATCCAATACATAATAGGACAAGTGAGAGAGAAATATGGAGTAGTTCATCGTTTAAACGAGTTAAGGTTCACATTAGAGATTGCACAACGTGGGTCTTGTCTTCTCACCACAAGATGGTTTAAACATGATATGAGAATGACCTAAATTTCACCTTCTACCAAAGACATCATCAATTGGTTACATTTGCACAAACTAATAATACACAAAAATGTTGTTAAGTTTCACAATAAACTTTTCGTATTGCATCATAGAACCCAAATGACAATTGAGATTGGGTACCGGGTTCATCTATGATCCCAACTCTTAAAGGTGACTTCCAAGGTTGGTGGGAAATCTTTGTCATTCAACATGTATGTCGGTCCAAGAGGATTTTACACCATGTTTAATGTTATTTTCCCAAGGGGCACTACCCTAGGAGAACACATTCTCCTTACTACACACATGATTACCAAACCTAGGAGGGAAATTACATACTCAAGATAATGTTTGACCATGTCGTTCCTAGTTGTTGGGTTCACGGTAATGTCACTCAATATACAAGATATGACGATAAACTCAAACTTGTGATCTTATTTATTTAATCTATAAGGTGTTATCGAGCGTAAGGATTTTAGTTCGTCCTAAGGTTTTAGTTTTTTATGCTACAAAGAATCACACAGGAAGGGTAGTTATACATGAAGTTTAAACTAGGGTGGATTGTTTCGTTTAGATCTCTTTATTACATTTTAAGGTAAGAAACACAACACACCAACTATTTAATCATCAATTGCACACTGGAATTACACTATAAACTATTAATTTCAATTTCATTTAACACATTTATCCAATTTTTATAGTACAAATTTTGGAATCAAATAACACCCATGTTTAGATGAACATTTCCCTTAAACACTAGCATCTTAAAAATATTACAAAAATTCATTAATAAATCTTTCAATACTTCGAAAAAATTTGAATTATCCTCTATAATTTCACTTAACATATATATCCAACCCCCCCTTTTTTACCATACATAAATTTGAATCAAAAGAACACCTATAGTTAAATGCACATTTCCCAAAGTACCCCTAAATCTAGCATCTCATTCATATTTCCAAATTTCAATCAAAAGTGTTAGTGTAGGTTATTATTTATCCTTCTATTTATTTATTAGGATAATTCTTACACTTGTGTTAGCCCTACACTTGTTGGGTTAGCTTGCTTAGGTGTACTAGTTGTGTGGAGTTAACTAATAGTTGTGTTGAGTTAGCTTCTCAGTTATGTGGAGTCAGCTTCTCAGTTATGTAGAGTTAGCTTACTAATTTTTTGGAGTTAACTTAACTACCAGTATCAGTTAGTGGGAGTTCTTCAACACTGATTTAGGTAGTAGTTGCACTTCCCTCCTCCTATATGTAAATCTTTCTTATTGAATAATTCAAGTCATTCTATTATAATGTATTGAGCATTATGGATTATGATGGATTTCCATATATGGTATTTTATGTAATCTCTTTTTGTAAATCTAATGTGGTGTGCTATTATCATATGATATTGCGGCTTGGAACAATCTTCTTATCATTCTGTTTCGCTCGGAATGTTTCAGCTTCTGGGAATAGAGTTGCTTCTATCCTTTCATTCCTTTTAGAAACAGATGAGGTTAGGGTTAGGAGGAATACCTGTTGAATGTGGAGATGGTGTGCGCGTACCGTAGGTAAAGATCAGGCTGACTGCGGAGAACTCCTTTCTGTCTTGGAAGGACTACCTGCAAATAAGAACACAAGACCACAAGATTTTGATTAAACAATAAATGAGGAAACTGCCTTGGGCCCAGGAAATATAAAACTTCCCTTCGAAGGTGGTCAGTTCCCCTGCTAATATGAATTAACACAAAAGACTGCAAAATATCAATTAAATTATTTTGTTAAACTGGGTAGGGGGAAAGGTTGGTTTTCTGGTTTTGATCAGAGGAACCGATGGCGGTTATTGATGACCGACGCCGGTTACTGATAACCGATACCGGTGGGTTATAGGATCTTCCTGATACAGATGGTGTTTGTAATGGCTGGTTTTTTGGATGGTATTAGGAAATGGGATGGTTAGAAGCAAAAGAATGACAGTTCGATGCAATGGCACGTTGGGTAGTGGATTCAGAAACGGATTTAAGAGGACTGAGATCAAAAAAACATAAGAAATGTTATGACAAAGGGACATGCAAGATCTGACTTACTGGTTTTGACCGAGATGCAAGTTGATCTCCTTGGTTGCGAACACTTCTGGTTTCTTTTCTCGTCTCTGCTTTGTCAAGTGAAGATCTGGACTCTGTTCCTCACTCGCAATGCTCTCTGTTGATCCAGAAATCCTTCGACTGATCTCTCCAAATGAAATTCCCATCCGTTGTTTTGGTTTGGGGAGCCCATTTACAGGGAACCGATGGCGGTTGCGTAACCGACGGCGGTCGAGTAGGAACCGGCATCGGTAAGGAAAAAGTAGGCTATTTTTACTAAAATAGCCCACCTTCCCTGCTTTTCTCCCGAGAGATCAGTTGCGGGCTTGGTCAAGTGGCTAGAAGGTCGGCTTTTGGTGCGAGTAAGGAGGCATTAGTTATGGATGTGAGTCTAGACCAAGTCATGGGTCTTAATTAGCTTAGTTTAGGGTTAGGGCTAGGTCATGATGAGGTGGCAAAGTGAGGTGGCGGGTAAGGTGATGTGGATTTATCAATTACAAGGTAATTAATAAATAATTGTGTAAAGTTTAGGTAATGAGGTTAGGTTGCGAAATGGGATGCGGGTTACAAGGGGTCGTGAGACACGAATTTGGTGTCTACACATTCTTTTCATATCCAACCCCCCTTTTTTACCATACATAAATTTGAATCAAAAGAACACCTATAGTTAAATGCACATTTCCCAAATTACCCCTAAATCTAGCATCTCATTCATATTTCCAAATTTCAATAATAAGTCTTTACTATAACATAGCAATACATAAAAAAAAATTCCATTAACATACATGAATTACAATAATATACAATGAATCACAATCGTGTCGTTTCGCCAAAACCATGTGAGCATGGAATCAATGATAAATCTCTGGCGTGACATCCACCTCTAGCATAATAAACATTATTGGTTTTCTATTTACATGTTAATAATAATACACATGCAACAAGAGAGGTTTAGGGCACATAGTCATTTCATTTCATTTCTTAACTAAGGGAAGAGAGAGAAAGAGATAGGGAAGAGAGAGAAACTCTATTTTCCCAAAAGTCAAATTTCACATGCCAAGCCACAAGATAGAGTTTCAAATTTTTTTTTACAAGTGTTAATAAGTTTCCACGGTGATTTTCTAACTTGACTAGGGTCTTTCAATTTTTTTTTATATTTTCCTACTAATTGCAAAAACATCAAATTTTGGCTCAGAGGCTAAGAAAGTGCATTTAAAAATTGTCTTCTAATAAGCAAATTCATGTCGAGAGAATTCCTATGTGTTCACCTATATACCAGGAATTCACAAGAACTGACAGAATTCAAAACTGGCGAATAGTTTTCAATTGGTGGCTAGGTTTCCGGAGCAACCGGTCATAATCGGTCTAGTTGCAACAACCAATTTTAGCTCGAGGGCTAAGAAAACATCAACAAAAATTGCCCTTTGATAGATGAAAATGCAATGGAAAATTTCCTACATGCTCTCCTATATACAGAGAATTCACCGAAGTTGACAGAACTGAAAACTAGCAAACGGGTTGCAAACGGCGACAAGTTTTATGGAGCCACCAGTCATAGTTGAGCCAGTTTGACCTAGTCAAACTGTGACCCAAGGCCGAAAAAATGCCTTTGCCAAACTATATAGATGAGATTTTTAATTCAAACTGGTGTCCCCAGATTTCATCCCGAAATATGAGACTATCCTATCCAAAAAAAATCGTACTTTTAAAATAATGGGTCATTTTGTGTTTTTATTGCCAGAAGTTCTTGTATTGTGTCAAGATATTCCCAAAGAGCCATATTAGCCATTTTCGCCACATACCCAGATGTCCAAAATTGTTATATTCTGTCGTCGGGATTTGCCTACGAGAAATTCGAATTTAATTATTTTGAGCCCCGTTTGAGGCAATTTGTGCTCTGGTTTAACTCTGTTGTGATCGTGCATATCGTTATTCCCATTAACCATTAGGGTTTTAACCAGGAATGCATTCTAGACTTTATTTGTGACTTTTGACAATGTTTTGTGTTTTTTGTGTTTTCCCATTTCATTTTTTGTTAAATTTTTCTGGATCAATTCCTTTGACAGTTTGCCCTGATTCTTGGCCTGGAGTATTCGGAGATCACATACGCACGTTGTGCCAGAAGGAATTCGCCATTGGAGGTCTAGTTCTCTGGGAAAAGACGAAGTCGTGCACCAAAAAGCCTCTTCTAGGCTGGCCATATTTTTGGAAAAAGAGGGTTTAAAGAGGATCATGGCAAAATTAGAAGCAGCAGGCAGGTGGGAATTTTGTACCTGCCTAGCAAGGTACTTTTTCCCATGGAAGCAACGCTACTTAAGTGACAATGGAAAAATTAGAGGTAGCAGGCAGGCGGGAATTTCTTACTTGCCTTGCAGGGTAAAAATTCCCATTGTGGAATAAAAGAAAAATTACTTAAGTGAATCATGGGATTTTATCGCCTGCCTTGTAGGGTAAATAATCTCATTATGAAAGTCAAACGACTTAAGTGAATCATGGGATTTTCAGGGCTGCCTTGCAGGGTAAATAATCCCATTGTTATGTGTTTCTTAAAAATAGAATTCTTTATGCCAAAAAGTGCGACCCCTTTGGGAAACGAAAGGTAGCCTTTAAATTAATTAATTTAATTAATTATTCACCCAATTTTGGCGCCCAGGCTTGTGGAAAAGTCAATAGAGGGTAAAGGAGAAAAGGTGGTTGAAAATAGATTGTTCTAAAATTAAATAAATAATATTTATTTAATGCAGCCCCTTTATGTCAAAAAGTGTGCCCCTTTTGGGAGAGAAATAATACTTTTTAAAGTATTAAATGATTAAATTAATTCTTATTTTCAGTGGCTAAGGTCAAAGCATACTGCGAGGCTTGAGTTAACTAGAAGCAGAAGTCTAAAATTAAATAAATTTAATTTATTTAATGGCAGCCATAAGCATGCACAAAATAGGCACCCCATTTGAAGAGTGAAGCTTATTAATTAATTAATTAATTGTCATTAATAGGAAAGGCATTAATTAATTATAGAATCACAAGGATTATATAAGTAGGGGCTGCCATAAGGATGAATTAATTAATTCACAAATAGAGAAGTGCAGCCTAGAAGAAAAGTGCGCCCCATTTGGAGAAGATTTTTACTCAGAAGAAGGTGAAATTAATGCTAAAAGCTTCCAATTTTGGTGCACAGGTTGAAGGAAGTTGATTTGTGTATGGATAATTGTTTGCAAAAGTGATACAGATGCTCAGGTGAAGTTGGTAAAATTCATACTCACTTTGCATGCAAATAAAACATCAATTTTTGGGGCAACAGGGTTAAATTATGCATATTTTTATGATTAAAATCTATTGTTCATGGTCTAGTTGCCATTTTTGTCTGAATTAATTGCAGAAATTTGTCACAAGTGCTTTACAAAAGAAAGGGAGCTTAAATCAATGTCCAATACATTGAATATATCCTCTGAATCTGAAGAATTATCCAGATCTGCACCAGTTTTGAAGAAATCCGGCCAAGTAAGAAGAAAAAGAATTATTCAAACAAAGATAGACAAAGCCATGACAAAGAGATAAAAAAGAAAGCACAATGGAGTCATGCATCACTTCCAAACTTGTAGACATAGGAGACACAGATCTAGGTCCGGAACCTCTTTCCGAATTGATTGGTAGATCCAGAGCGGGAAAGACTTCACTCATGCGTGCGGTTAAAAATAGTGGAATTATCCGAGCTGCAGTCTTTCCATGCACAACCCAGTTGCCAAAATTTGTTATCGAGTGCACTAGATCCTACCATCCTTAATCTAGATTAGTGCGGGATGCTATGGGGAAAACAATAATTCGATTGGACGTTGAGTTCATCAATTATGGTTTGAAGATTCCAGTGTGAAAGGTGGTGACTTTCCATTAGTCTTCAAGATGCCGACAGCAGGTGGGAGAAGCATAGAGCTGACTGCGTGAACATAATGAACAACAGATACATGAAGAAGCCTAGATCTCCTTCAAAGTTCCCAAGAACTCTTCCGTGGTTCAATTTGGTGCAGGAGGTCGATGATATTGTCAAATTGCCATGCAGGATTAATGGTGAGGCGAATGCTTACACTTTCTGTACATGGATGTATGCTTTTATCAGGACCATTAAAGTCAACAAGGTTGATTTCATAATCAATTGGTCGGAAATTATTAGCGACAACATTGGTGAGCAACTTCGGAACGTGAAGCGTACTTTCAGCTTCAAAATGACTTCCTACTTGGTGTATGCTGCAACTTCACAAGGCATCTTTTCCAAGCTGGATAAATGTGGTGTTCTTTCTAAGGACCCCCATTTTCGAGTGCTACCCACAGCTTACTAAATCTGCGTGCGAGAAGGATTTCAAAGTGGTCAATGATGAATTCTTCTACGATTTCATTTGCAGGCTAGACAAAGACTTGAAGGGCAACAAGGTAAGAAAAGGAAGCGTGGGAAGCTGTGTCCAAGATTGACAGTCTATTCATTCAGTTTACAGATTTCACATACCTCAGGGTTACGGGCTTTTCTGGAGAACCAATAAAGATGCCCAGGTATCCGAATGATAGATTGATCGCCATGGAGTTGAGCAAGCAACTTGTGGAGATACACGACCTTCAGTCGAAGCGGCACAAGTCTACGAGCTTCTTCCCAATCACTGTGGGACATTACAGCTGCCAGAGCATTCATAGAGCGAGCATTCATAGAGCGAGAGGAATGGAGACAAATGTTATCCGAGTATGAGCAAGAATTCTTCCCGGCACGGCTGAACTTGGATCCATTTGGAGTAGCCAGGAAGACAATCTCCCAGGAGTACGCACATGTGCCTTTATTGGAGGATTTTTGGATGAAGTGCAAAAGTGAGTACGAAGTGAGAAAAAGGGATTTCAGCAGGCTATCAGCAAAGCATTGATGAATCAAATCACAAGTAACTTTGACACAGGAGATTCTCTCAAGTGGAAGCACAAAGGAGAAAGCAGCAGAAGGCCCGAGAAGATGAAAGTGCACAGAAGATCTTAATCAAAGGAGAAGATCACTTCCATGGCTATGACTTTAGTTCCAACTTCTCAAGCATCCAGTACTTCATTGACTGTTGCATCTCAGTAGGACACTTCCATGCCTCCACTGAATCCAGCAACATTCATCTTCTCTCCTCAGCCACTCCATTTAGCACCTGTTCCAGAAGAGATGTTGAAGTTGCAGATGGTAGATTTCAAAAGAGCTATGTCCTTGGATGATTCAGAAGATGGCCATAACACTGTAGAAGTTTTTGATGGAGAGGAAACAGAGTGGGAGATAATAGTACACTCAATAACTTCTCATTCTCCGAGAATTAACTTCTTGGAATGGTTGGCTTCACAATTGGTTCCAGAAGCTAGAGTTGAAATGAGCTTGTAGGAACACGACTTACAGCTACTCCGGAGTCTAGGCGGAAAAGACAGAAAACCTAAAGTTGCTAAGGTGACTTCAAGGTTGATCATCGAGGAGTCAGGGCAGAAGTTTGCTGAGATGTCAGTTCCGGCAGAAGGAAAGGAGGATGAGCTCACAGCAGAAGATGTAACAATAACCAAATTACCCATCGGTCAAGCCACCACAGAAGGATTGAAGCAGAACACACAGACATTGATAGATGCTCTATTCCTTAGGCTTGACAGAGAAAAGGTGGAGAAAGATGAACTGCAGAAGCAGGTATCTCAGTTGTGTGAGATCATAGCCAAGGTTGCTAAATCTTCCACTCAACCCATTTCAACTCAAGTGAGTGATCATCTTATGCAGGAGATGGAAGATGCAAACAATTAGGTGAATGCTATTGATGAATAGAAGAATATGATTATTCGTCAAGCTTCTGTACAACTTGGAGAGGTTCCAGCCCACCTGAATGTTATGAATGATGCAACAAATCAGCTGAAGCAACTGGTGACGAGCATAGTAGATATGAACACAGTTGCTGAGAGTAACCTGAGTACTTTGGCTGAAATCAACAAAATTGCTGGGAAAAGTATTGGTTACAAAGTAGATTGTACCGGATGGATCAGTTGAGAAGGGGAAGTAGCTAGAGTTTGCAGTATCTTTTTGTTTGGAGATTTGTAAAGTTTTGTTGAAGAGGATGTAGGCACTTGAGAGTAAGACATCGTCTTTACCAGATAATATCATTACTTTTACTAAGGAGGAAGTGGTCAGAAATGTTACTTCATACGTACAGATCATTCCTAGCAGAGTGCCTAATTCCTTGGAAGGGTCTCTTCTGATGGTATAAGGGAGAATTGATGAAGCTACTAAGTCTTTCACGATGAATTCCATTAGTAGACAGGTGGCACTGCAGGTGGATATTGTGAGGTTCAGGCTGAGCTTGGAGGATGTGGAAGCATGTATCAAGGTGTTGAATGAAGGATTGCTACAGTTCAGGATAGAAAAGGAACCGGTGGCTAAAACAGATGGCAAGATGTTGAATTACAAGTTCAACAAGTATATCCAGTATCAGAACAAAAAGAAGACATAAATGTTACAATTGGCTTGACTTCTTCTTATATTCTTTCTTCTTCTATTTTACATATTCTCGGATGAAATTGTAAAACTTTAAAGTTATTGGTTTTGAAACCATTACTTAAAGTTATGTGGAACAATTCTATAGTTAAGTGATACATGTGTCACTTAAGGAGAAGTTAGTGGAGGATGATTACCAAATGTCATATTTACTTGTTGTTTATGTTTCAGTTCAGTTGAGTTTCCCATTTGTACTTTCCCTTCTACATTCTATAAGTAGAAGAAGAACCTCCGGGTTAATGATCAGAATTTGTAAGCAGCATCCTTGTGTTTCAGACTTTGTGTTGAAACCCTTGAGATCCACTTGAAGCAAAGGAATATACAGGAGCAGATTTTTGGAGAACTTTGTGTCACGGTGTATTTTGTTTCTAGCTTTCTAGCTTTCTATCTTAGATCTTTGAATAAACTTTGTGTTATTTTAGGTCTAGATCTAGAGCTACCTTTGCTTATAATTATGTGTTTATATCTATTGGTTTCTTCTATATGCATGCAATCAACTCTATTATCTATTGATTGGGATGCACATCTTCCCCATTTCTTCCCTGTGTTTATATAATTCCCTTGTTCTATAAATATTTCCTTTCTTAAACAACTGCTTACTTGTTGCAGAATTGTACAACTATGGTTCATGAGCTGAACAGTTAAAGTAAAACCCCATATAAATACTAGCATACTTTAATTGACAAATCTGACACGGGAGCCTCACCGGTAAATGAGGGAGATTTATCTCATGACTGCCTAGGTTTTATGCTATGCAGAAAATCTAGCCAACACAAACTAAGGTTACAAGCAATTGTCTAGTAAAAATACTAGATTTTTCAAAGATGGATAGGCATTTCATTGCTTAGGGTTCAACCTGTGGGTCAACACTAAAGCCAACTTTTCAGTTTTAGCAGCTCCCTAAAAGTACACAATGGAGTAACATGGCTCCTAAAGGAGTGGCAAATTGAGCATGAATGGTAACATAAGGTCGAGCTAATGCTTGACATGACTCTCTACATAACAAGGAACACATCTGACATTTGACATCTTCTTTACGGGGCTCAGAGTGTTGTTTTGCAAGTCTCTGGAAATTGTGTTTTTCTAACTTCACAAGGTAGACAAAAATGGTTGTTTTAGTTAACTCATCTAGCTCTCCCAAAAACCAACAGACACAAGTACTAAGTTTTGACACCATTGGTTTAGCAATGCATGAGGTTGTGGTCGTGAACGGTTGAGGGTCAAATTGTAAATCAATAGTAAAATCACGAGGTGTTGTTTTATTGATTACACTAGCCGTCTGGTTAAAATGTCCAATTGTATGAGTATCTAATAGTTTAATGTTTCTTTTATATTGCAAATGAAAAACCAATTATATGAAAATTATAAAAGATACAAGTAAGGAGACCATGCCTGAGAAAAAATGAATCATCCCAAGCTATGGAGCTCGATTCCGCATCTACACCAGTCATTTTGCCAACAATCTGCAAGTCTACCCTTGGCTCTCCTCCATTCAACGGTCCAATAAGAAATAATAAACCAAGTGCATGCCTCTCACTACCAGCCTATTTGTGAATATGTCAAAAGTCATTCTAGCGAACCATTTTTTACACACCCAACAATCATTGTTTTCCCAGAGGAACATTTCCATGAGGTTTTTTGTCAAGTAATTCACTTGCCTTGCTCTAACTAGGAAGACGCTAACATAAGGATTTAGAAACTTGATTTATACCCACCAGAAGCCAAAGGCACTATTATTGATATTTTCCAAGGGTTTTTTCAACAATCCCATATGCATAGGCAAAGAACATGTTAGCAAGGCGAGATGCAACACTATTTAGGTATCTACACGCTTTTTACCCTGAGATTCTAGAGATACATTTGTGCCATTAGGTGCATCAACTACCTCAAAACCAAAAAATGCTTTTATGTTGGGGAGGATATATTACACCATAGAAACAATAGATTTAAACAAATTTAGAGACACCATCTTGGGAGATGAAGGCAACAGGTTATTATCCAGATCTAAGACCTTTGTCTAATGATATAGATGAGAGAATTATTTCTCTCTTACTATAGTGAGATGTTGGAAATAACGTTTGGATAAAATTAAAAGCACATTTGGTTGAAAGGTTCTAAGGATTTTTCAACGAACCCATGTTGTGCATATCCTGCAACCATTGCAGTCCATGAGGCCATATTTCAAGCATTCAATCGAACAGTTCACAGGCCAAGTGTATGCTTCCACACTTGCATACATATCTACCATAGCACTTGCAACTACAAAAATCCGATAAAATTCCTCTATTATTTTCTTTTGCTTTGTTGGATGTCCATACCCTGTTGCAGCATTCCTATTTTGGCATAGGCCGAGAGTATGTAAGTCAATGTAACATGCTTAGGTTAGAGGTCTTGTTATTGCACATGTGAAACAATGTAACTGTCTCGTGAGGAACCTGTGTCTCCTGATCCTCAACTTCTTCTGCTTTTGCATACAACAAATAAAACGGTTGCAATAGTAGTTTCCTTTCTCTTCTTAGACCACCCCTATGAAGGAGCACTCTAACCCCTCCATGTGCAACAATATGTACCCAAAAAACAAATCAATGCGTTCCAAGAAGAAAATCCATGCATTTAGAGGTATTTTGTCAAATAAGGGATTTCACGAAGAGGAAGAGTGAAAGAGACAAATATTGTAGAGTCATAAGTGGGATAATAGGAAAGGGCATTTTCAACCACACTTCACGTTTCTTATATGTCAACACCTACAACTGCAAGATCTGACAATTTGACCTCTATCAACACATCTCCACCAACTCCTAAATAATTTCACCCACTTTCGACACGCATCCCATCCACTCCTGTCAACTCCATTAATTGTCCCTTTTTTTTATTTTGTTGAAAGTTTCGGGCACTACAAATGTCTACAATGTCAAAGTCACAAATGGCCCTTCATAAACATTGTATCATTTTTTGACCTATTCCAATAGGAATACCATTAAAAATATATCATAATCATGTCATTTGATTGATACTAGGGAGTTAACCACCCAAAATTAGTTTTTAAAAGTACCCATATGTCCAAAGAATGAGCTTAAGAAAATGGTACAAGAGATTTTGGTGGAAGGTATTATTTAACATAGCCAAATTGTGTATTTGTTTTGAATGGCAATGATGTGTAAGAAGGATGAACCCTGGTGAATGTTCCCAAATTAAATAGAACCCATCAAGTCACCATCAAAAAGAAGTTTCCCATTCTAAGAGTTATATGTTTTTTTTACTTTACTAAACTTCATCTTCTCTCTATTTGTAGACATAAAATCACACACTTTGGGTAATTATCTAGTCCTGATTACATACTACTATTCATATGATTCCTAAGTAAGAAAAATACTAATCAACCCATGTCTTTGGCTATCTGTGCTTTCCTTCTATTTCCACTTTAGGTCTTGCACACCTTCTTCCTCAATCTAACCTCCAACCCTTCAGTTTCTCTGAGTCTAGGCACCAACACCTAGCTAGGACGTCAGCACCAGCCCCATCCCCTTTAGGCACCCCTGACCTCTTTGTACTTTACTCACATCTTTTGGTTCCTTTCTAGTTGTTTAAGCATCTTGTCTTTTTGGTAGTCATCCTTTTCGGGGTTAATTATGAAATTCAAGCAAGGGAATCATATACATATAAAGTTATGTGATCATAATAAAGGACCAAACACTAAGCATTAGCTATTTCCACCGAAGGTTTCATCTAAAGGCTATTCATTAGTATCGATGCATCCATTCAAGGGCAAGGGACTGCATTATTCTACATACACTTCATAGGAGGGGAGTCTATTCTATTCCATGCACATATCTATTACATTTTTTTACATTTAGTTACTTGCTCACTATCAAGTGTGACATGCATAAGAGCCATCTAGGACACGATTCCGCACACACACACATATAACTACATTGGGTCTAAGATGTAGTGCAATGCTTAGTTGTAAGATCACCATTGTGACAGCTAAGGAAAGTCTGACCCCTCATTTTACATCTTTATTTTTTAGGATTTGATGTTTGTTTGAGGGTTTTGCAGGTCAATACTTCATTGCAGGTTTCTAACGAGCTCAGCGATCATTGTGTGATCTCATAATGACTAAAGGTGAAGGACAGTGTACAACTTGTGTCTTGGAAAGGATGAGTTTCTGACCTTTTTCGCAGTCACAGGTGCCAGTTTTTGGTCTGTGGCACCCACAAGCGCCCTTTCCCCTTTCTGGGTGCCCCTGTCCAATATATTCCTCTAGATCTGCATTTTCTTGGGTCTATGTGTGATTCTCCCACCTTCTTGTTCACCTAGTCAGCACTTTGGCATAATCCAGTTTCCATGACGAATCAACTAAGGCTCTTCTTACCCTCTTTGTAACTAGGGTTTCACATTTAATTACTTAGTTTACTTTAATTAATTTGTGTACTTAATTGTTGCCTTTATTTACTGGTACAATAACAATTAGATTAGGCGTATTATTCACAATTTTTTTAATCACTAGTTACCATCAAATTTGAATAAGAGATGAAGATACACACAAGACATATTCTATAACTATCTTTCATATAAATATAAAGTTATGTGATCATAATAAGGGACCAAGCACTAAGCATTAACAATCTCCACCTAAGGTTACATCCAAAGGATATTCAAGAACATCAAAGCATCCATTCAAGGGAAAGGGACTGCATTATTTTTCATACATTTCATAGGAGGGGAGACTATTCTATTTCATGCACACATCTATTGCATTTCTTTACATCTATCTATTTGCTTGCTATTAAGTGCAACACGCACAAGATCCACCTAGGGCATGATTCTGCATACACACATAGAACTACATTGGGTCTGAGATGTAGTGCAATGTTTAGTTGTAAGATCGCCATCATGACAGCTGAGGACAATCCAACCCCTCATTTTACATCTTTCTTTTTTATGATTTGATGTCTATTTGAGGGTTTTGCAGGTCAATACTTCATTGTAGGTTCGAAAATCATTGTGTGATATCATAGCAACTAAAGGCGAAGGACAATGAACAAATTACAACCCATAAAGGGTGAGTTTATGACCTTTTTTGTAGTCACAGGCGCTTGTTTCTGGTCTATGGCGCCCATAGGAGCCCTTGCCCCTTTTTGGGCGCCCATGTCCAACTTGTTTCTCCATATCTGCATTTTCTTGGGTCTTTGTGTGACACTCCTACCTTCTTGTTCAACTGGTTAACACTTCATCACATTCCAGTTTCCATGGTGAATCAGCTAAGGCTCTTCTTACCCTCTTTGCAACTAGGGTTTCACATTTTATTACTTAGTTTACTTGAATTAATTTATGTACTTAATTGCTACATTTATTTACTACTATAATAACAATCAAATTAGTCATAGTATTCACATTTTGCTTAATCATTTTGGTGAACCCGCATTCGAATACTCTTATTTTTTATCTATTACTTCTCTTCATGCTAATATTTCTCCTGATTATGTGTATTATAGGTTCACTACAAAATGATCATTTCATGAAGAGCATATTTCTTTTACATTTGATGAAATCACTTCTCAATCTCTTTTAGATAATGATCCACCCCTTTATATTCAATTTTGTATCAATAACATAGGGGCTAAGCGAGCTTTAATCAATAATGGATTTGGGCTTAATATTTGTAAGCTGGTATTTCTTCGCCAAATAGGCCTCTCTAAAGAGTCCTTGGCTCCTTCATATGTTCTTATTCGTGGATTTGATAATACTCCTAAAAGGGTCTTAGGTACAATCACACTTCCCATTATTATTGGGCCATGCACTTTGTCCATCCCATTCCATGTCATGCCTAACAATCTTAACTATAATCTTCTTCTCGAATGGCCTTGGATCCATGTCATGCATGCAGTACCTTATACCCTTCATGACGCATTAATTTTTTATACTAAGGAGTGCTTTATGAAGCCTTAACAGATCCCTCTCTGTTTTCCTATTGCAACATTATTGATCATTCACCTAAAGCCCCTACTTCGAAAACCTCGCCTCCTAACTTCAAACAGTATGGTCCTAGGTATTGGTACTTGCTTCACTACGGTTTCAATGGCAATGGGTTAGGAAAATATGCAAAAGGAATTAAAGAACCTCTTTGCATTCAGACCCAATCTACCATGCTCAGCCTCAGATATCACCCTAATCTCATTTCTTTTATTCTTCTGCATCTCCTCTCGAGGTTTACACCATTTCACATACTCACCATCATAAAAAAACAATTTCTATATACTCTCAATAATACAAATTACTTTGGAAAATCTACTATTCTTAACACATTGCCACATCCACCGCCATGACATGCTTTCTCTTCCATCCCTGGATAGATCTCCATCACCCACTCGTGGGGCATTACTTTTCCCCCTCCTAACATGTTAAGGTGTCTATCATTGTTACTCATACACTCTCTACTTCATACTTAAACATCATTATGCAACTTGATACACACTATATCATCATTACCCGATGACGCAATCTCATGCTACGGTTCACACTTGATTGTCGAGAGCATCCTATACACATGAACCTTACACACTACACACTACATTACACATCATCTTATTTCTCACACACATTCATCACTCTATAATCAACACACTTGCGACACATTCTTCCTACTACATACATTCACCATATTATACTACACACTCAATGCTTCTACGACATACCTCTTTTACATCACATGACACATATTTCTTGCGAATAATCAACACAACATCTTACACAATCTACATATTCAAAACGCATTACCTATTCAACACTTTCACATGTGACACATCATGTAGCATCATACACTCAACATGTTCACAATCAACTTCTCTCACTGACATTCAACACAACTTTACAATGCCTTACAAAAGCGACACATTCACAACACCTTTCTCTCATGAGCAAACAACACAACTCACTACACATATTTCTCACACAACCAACATGACACGCTACCCTATGACATACTCTAGTTCTATGATCTGTACTTGACTGTTGAGGGTATACATCTCAAATGGACCTCACCACTCTCATGTGTTCAATCATTCACTCATTCACTTACACGCTTACACTCTACATGTTGCGCTTTGACATCATATCTTTCTACTATACACAATTAAAACTATTTCTCGATGACACACTCTTACTTTATGGTTCATTCTTGACTACTGAGGGGGGAGTGTGTAAATGAACCACAATTTACACATACACATCCACTCGGGGGGGCATGCTACTCCTATCATTCACTCTGCATTCCATTCCATCTCATCCACAACATACTGCATATCTTGGTCGTATTTATTCTTGCTTACATTTAATTGTTACATGTAAACTTTATTACACACATTAAATAGATATCTTGTATGTCATTATATTTTTCCATACACACATGTGCATTCACTTGCTTTCTAGTTGTGATTGAAGACTCTACAAATCTATATACACAACACAAATGCTTGGCGCAATACCTATTACCAGTCCCACAATAGCTCCTAAGGGCATCTACTTTCATACACTATAGGTGTTATTATTTCATTTTGTTTCATAGCACACTACTATATCGGATTATACATGTTTTGGCATACATTTTATTTTCCTAACATGCTAACGAGTGCTTCATGTGCAATATTTATCTTGCAAGTCTATTTTCCACCATGGTTGTCTGTTACATTACTTGTTCTCGTTTGTCATTGTTTACCACTTTTTACAGGATTTTCCCTTTGTCTTGTGTGCACACTTGTTTTCTTGCGGCCACTAAGGCCTTGACTGCTTGCGAAACCATGAGTGTTGTCCCATGTTTGTAACCTTCTTTTTGCAGTCTACATTGTCTTCTTGTGTATTCTTTCTTTGCATCTTAGATTACACATTGTTTTCTTGTCTACTAGATTACATTTTACATGCATGTTTGCTTGTACTAACACTTGTCTCCTAGCCACTTTATTTGTGTGTGCCTTGGTTTCTACCAAGCAAACCCCCTCCCCCTATAGGGCACAATTTCAGCATAGTGGTCACTCATCCTTTGAGCCACATTCTCCTCAATGACGTTGCATGCACCCCAAATGGGGGGCATCACTTAGGTGAATTAGTCACCCCATATAATAGTCTATAGTCATTACACAACACAACAAAGTACCGATACATCACAGTCTTCAGTTTCAGGGATCTTAATTAGACCTGGGTCCTTAGCACATCACAACCACTAGAGCCCTTCCTAGACACATGTAACCAGGGGGAAGTTACATGACATTCTTCAATGCAGCACAATCTACAACACTCCACACAACATTTTTTGATAGGACATATAGTCCTTTAGCTCTCAACATACATTACAATTTCTTTTCCCATCCACAACATTGGATTGGAAATGGTCAAACCGGATCAGATTTTTACACACCATCTACAACGGTGTTCTACATTACGGGAAGCAATTAAAGGATAGAGGATGACACCAGGCTATTCTCCCTTCACTTCTTCCAGATAATTGTTGTGAGATCGCCCGAAAAACTTGCAGCTAACACAACTGGCATGGGATCGCCCAAAAAATTTAGTCTTCTACAACATCTACAGGATCTTTTCTACACTCTTTTCCTATCATGGATCAGGTGTACATGTTCCTTTTTCACATTTTTCATTTTGCATACTTCATTACATAATTTTTACACATATACATGTGTATTTGACTACTTGTTTGTTCTTCTCTTTTGCAGGTCCGTCTGTATGGGAAGTGGTAATCAACATCATTTAACAACAACACACACATCAACATCAACACCAACAACATGCACATTGGCAACATCTACAACACATGTTTCCGCCCTAGGGTCAATATCTCATCAATTTTTGCACTTTCTTATCTTTAGTATCCAAGCTCCACCTTTTTATCACTCCATGCTTTTCCTTAGTGATATATTCTCAACTGATATGTTTTGTTCATAAAGAAACGTTCATTGCCAAACTCTGAAAGTTAAAAATATTGACTGACCAATCCGCTATTTAATAATTTCCTGGTGCTATTTTTTATTGGTTGGTCAACAATTCAACTTGCTAACATATAGAACGAGTAGTGATATGTTCATTGATATTCACAGGCACAATCGGCCGATATGTTTCGTCTATGAAAGAAACATTCATTGCCAAACTCTGTAAGTTAAAAATATGCATGTAAAGCTCTTGACAAGAAAGTCACACATTCACTTATGCATTGAATTTCTTGTCTATGTTTCAGTTTCACTATTGTGAAAGGCTTGGTTTGTGTATTAAACTGAAAGAATGTTTTGCAGCCCCTGGATCATATCCTGTGCTCCTCCTGTGACAATCTACTCCAAATTTTGGTGCCAACTCTATTAGAACATGGGTTTTTTATATTTGAAAGCTAAGTCCATGTTCTGTACTCATGTGTCATGCTAGCTTATGAGGAAAACATTTATTTAAAATTAAAATCTTATCCTCATAAACATTCAGAGGATCTAAGACATTATATTTGTAACAGTGCAGAGGAAATGCTCCAATTTGTTTGTTGGTTTCAACTCTTCCAGCAAAATGACAGTGTTTGTCGAATCAATTGATGTTTTCATGGTTGATTCTAATTGAAAATTTGTATGATTTCAGTCTTTTCTTTTCATATCAAGAATTACAAAAAGTGTGGTGCCTATCCATTACGTAGGTTCGCAATCAACGCTGCAAACCTGTGCAAAACATTAGCCATGCTTTCCAGATTAGACATTAAGAGGATTAGCTCCATAAGAAATTAAGAGGATTAGCTCCATATGGATCAGAAATTGTATCCATAGTTACCTGTTTGATAATTTTGGTTGATTCAAAAGGATTCAAAAGTTCAAAAGTTCAAATGTTTACGGAAAAGTTCTATTTAATTCTTAAAATTAAAAAATAATACATGCATATTTTATTAAAAAAAATTAAAAACGTACAAAGTTTTATTTTATTATAAATAAATTTATTATAGTGTAATCTTTAAGTTGTAAGATCAATTTTAATTTAAAATTAATTAATTCAGTTCAATTAGCATACACAAATTTGTAAGTCAAAGTTACATTGAGGGGGTCACTTAAGTTAAAAAGAATTTTCTCTCCAAAAGTAAAGCAAACAATTTGTACCTTTACATTAGATTATATTATAATCATTGGATTGAGCGAACCCTAGAACTTAACCTGATCTGTAACAATGCATTATAAAGGTTAACATAAGTTTTTTAGGCTCATTTCCAACATGAGAAAAGTTGGGAAAAGGAGAGAAAGAAAGAGGAAACATTTTCCCATGTTTTGTCCCTCCTCCCTCAAACTCCAACAAAGCCTCCATGGACCCTTAGGCTAAAGTTTGCCATGGAAGTGGAGACTTCATAATTTAGTCTAGAGTTATTTTCATTTGAGGAGTAAAGGCCCATAAGGCTTCACCTCATGTGGAGAAGGGTTTCCATTTGTTTTAGATCTAATTTCAAATTATAGTAGGCACCTAAATTTCGCAATTAATAACTTGATAATGTCAATAATTAGCTTAATCTCTAAATCATGACTATTTCAAACCCAATTGTTATATCCTTAGTCCTATTGCAAGACTTGTTATCCGCATTGCAATGCTCAGTCACTCACAAAGAAGTTCATCTTAATATGAAGCTTTCCATTCATCTTGAATATCACACACAAAACTTTACAGCCTTGCAATCCCCACCTAGACAAAATTGCCAAACGGTTTTGTCCAAAATTAACAATTTTGTCCCAAAGTCTTCCAACAGTTAGTTTTTTAATTTAATATCCTTTATGGGTCATTACTTTTCTCATGGGTCAGCATCAATGCGAAATTAAACCTACATAACCATGTATAAGCAAGTCAAATACACCCGTTTACTCACCTGAAAATTACCTAACACTCTCGAGCAAATATCATTCAAAAAGGCATGAAAATGTTCTCCTAAATTTCTCTAAAGCAACAACAAACATTAGGAGCAGCCCCACATAGGTCTGAAGCACTCCAAACTAGGTTCTAGAGTCAATCTTCCCAAATGACACGCCCTTAAAGCGAAGTGAAACACTAAACAAGCAAGCTATTACAAGCATTATCAACTGATCGAATTATCAAATATAGTTGCATCCATACAAGTATCTCATCTCTAAGTGAACTACATGTGGTTTGAGGCCTCTTCAAAGTAGTTCCAACATAGGCGGTGTACGGATTGTACTTCAACCCAAACACCAACCTTTTTTAAGGGGTTTCACCCATTGTTAGAGTTTTGGGTCATTTTGGTCTATTACGGAGTGTTTCACACATTTACAGTGAGACCTAATATCTTACAAAAAATCCTATCGTAGTCAATCACAAGGACACAGAAAGTTGCAAAGCTTAACCATCTTCCTAGATGGAATTGCTAGATGCTTTAATCCATAAATAATAATGTTTTTCTTACTCACTATACACTCTCAAAATTAGAGATGAAGCATCTGCATGACATTTCCATGTTGTTCATCACTTTTTCACACCCAAATCAAATTCCATATGAATGTAATAGCTAAGTTCACTTACTCTCTCATGATTTACCCTATCTAACACATGCTCTAATTGATCTATCTAGCAAATTGTTGTATATGTATATTTTAATGTGTTAATGTTTAATTAGTAATCTAAATATACATCCTCTTTCTAACAGCTAATCTAGCATTTACATATGAATCCACCTCTTGTTTACTTTCCAAGTTAAATCATTTAGTGAATTTGCTAATTGATCGAATCCTTAACCTCTTTGGCCTAGGTCACCCTAATCCAAATCATACCTTATGCTTCCAAACCTTAGGGTTTCAATTTAGCTTTGTGCGTGATATTCTTGTTATCACCGAATCACAGCACCCCTGGATGTTGATCAGATTTCTAGTTTGATCACTCTAAGCATCCAGTGTGATTGGATAACATGGGTACTATCTCCAAGTTGTGGGACTTGCTACTTGAGATAGACCTCCAGAGAAAGCTGGTTCTTGCTCTTAAACTACCTGCCACGATCTACTCTAATGCAGGAGAAACTAGCTATTCTAACCTACAATTCCAAGGGACCAGAGAGAGAGAATGCATAAAATGAAAGCCTACACTAAAGCGGTGATACACCAGAAAAAGAGGGTGTGAGAGTAATCTCCAAATGTGTGAAATACAGAGGCAAAGTGCACACTAGAAGAGGTGATGACAGTTCACCATAATCCAGCAAAATGCATCTACAACAATATTCCAAGCACACACAATGATAATGAACTCCTGCAAGAACATAATAAATAGACACAATATACTTGTAGAAAGATTAAAGGGGCAGGAAGAATGCAAGGAAACACAGCAGGGGAAGATATATCCACAAACTGATATTTTATTGCTTCATGATATGCACAGTTCAATCTATTACAAGATAAAGGCCTGGATCACCATGCAAGGAGTCCACTACAAGGGCCTGCAACACACTGGCTTCACAAAGCAATTTTGACAGAGCTTTGCTACCCAAAAACTCTCTCCCCCTTTCAATGAGCCCAACACTTCATTTTATAGAAAAATGAGAAGGAAAAGAGAAGGAAAAAATGGAAATCCCGAAATCTGTCCTTCAACCACCTGTAAGAGGCATTAAATTGAGTGGAATGGGTATACATTACTTGCAAAAGGCTCCCCATACTGTCCCATGTGCTGCAGCAGAGAAAGAATGATGACCATGCCTCTTAAATGCACTCCCAGCTACCAAATAAAACACTGTTCTGAACCCGGCCACGTTTTCTTAAAAATCTCAATCAATTTCTGATCAAATCCGGAATTTCTTGATTGCTGTGCATCGGGCTCGGAAACACGATTCCAACGGTACCAATTTTGTGCGATTTCGTTGAGAAATGCAAAAGTTATGGCCTTCTGAGTGCAGGCAGCTATTTTGGGCCTGGCAGGCATTTTCTGTCATTTGACGGGAAAGAGCATTTACTGACTGGAGCCGAACATGTTTCCTTAATTTAAATATATCTACCCTCATTAAAAATAAGAAATCCAGTTTTTGTGGCGTAGAGGACGTCGTGCTCGTTCCAGAAAGTCTAATTTTATCAAAATCGGAGCTCGGAGTCAAAAGTTATGGCCATTTGAAGTTTCCGGACCAAACGTTGACTTTTCCTCCTCTGACACGTGGCAGCTTCTGATTGGTCCTCGGCTGATTCGGCTCCTCCGCGTACTTCGCGTTCTTTCGTTCCGGATGTCCCAGTGCTGCCTGGGACAAAAACCTCCGATTCGCCCGAAATGGGCTTGCTCGTCCTCCTTTTAGCCGAAGACACGTGGCGCCTTTTGATTGGCTTTCGGCTCCAGTGGCTTCTTCGCGTATTTCGGGTCTTTTTGTCCCGGACGTCCCGTTTTGATTTTGGACCTTTTGGGACAATTTCGGCCGGTTCGGGTATTTTTGGCCCGCTTGTCCCACTTTGCTTCGGACTGACTCGACCTTTTTCGCCCGGTTCGGCCGGTTCGCGCCTTTTCGGCCCAGATGTCCCAATCAATTTTTTACTGTTTGTGCTCATTTCGGCCGGATCGGCCGGTTCAGGTCTTTTTGTCCCAAATGTCCCAAGCAACACTTAGCCAATTTTTTTTTTCTCTTTCGGCCGGATCGGCTTTTCGCGCCCGCCGCGTACTTTTGGCCCGATTGTCCCTGCTGGGTTTTGGACTGTTTGTGCTGATTTCGGCCGAACCGGCCGGTTCGCGCATTTTCGTCCCACACGTCCCAGAGGCGACCTTGAGCAGGACTTAGCCAATTTTCACGATTTTTCCTGGATCGACCTATTTGCCTTCTTGAACCCTTTTTTCGCATTTTCTCAGAACTTACTCTCTTCCTCTTGGACAGGGGAGTTATACAAATATGAGGGGACCCTAGGAACATGAATCCTCGCCCTAAATCAATATAATTGCTTGCATGTTATCAAAGTTACCTTGGGGGTGAATTTTGGATAACAATTCTTCTATGCCCTTCCAACATAGTAATCAGATCAATTGTACGCCCATTAAGCATATCAAACTCTTGAGCATAGTTTGAAAGCATGTGCACCCCATGGATTCCTCTTCTTTTCCTATTCATGATGTATCTATTTCTAAAAAATATTCATAATGATGAGCAAATTTTGAATGTTAAACTATATCCTCTTCTACAGAAGTGACAGATGGGGGAGTAGCTAGTCTAGAAGGGATTGAATGATGGTAGAGAAAGGTGTTAGTATCGACATGGGTATGTGTGTGAACCATGGGTGGCTCACTAGAGGAAGTGATAGAAGTGATAGGTTGAGAAACCACAAAAGAATAAACAATAGCAAGGGCTGACGTATGTTGAGGAAGAGTGTTAGAGATGGGAATGTTAGATGAAAAGGTTTGTTTTATTTTTATAATTTGTGACCGAGTAAGAACGAACATGAAACAACCAACCAAAATCCTATGCTGATTATTAATAAAACAAGTAAGTCACACAACACAATTTTGATTATCTTGAGTATTAGAAAAGTGTGAAAAGAAAACAAGAAGGCTCAGAGGGAACCTAGGAAACACCCAATCTAAGGCTAGTTTCAAGATGTTTTGGATGGAGTTCTCGATATAACCAAAGGTACGTGAGGCTTGAATCTATAATGAATACTAGTAAATAGCCTGATATAGGGGCCTACCCCTGCATGTCACGCACCATAGCCATAAGAATGTCGGGATCTTAGCCAATATATCAATAATCAAAAAAAATTATAACACGGCTAGAACACCACAATAGATTTCCTATTAGGTGATGAAATCCCAATAATTCCACCTAGTAGATGATGTCTCAGATATAAATCAATCTAACCTTGATCCTCTTATTAGAACAAATGAAATCAATTCTGATGAACTAAATATTGTTTATCACGATAAAGTTAACATCATATCTGCATTTTGTCACGATCTTCACCAACATCCACATAACCTTGACAAGATTCTTAATTTGCTTCTTGCCTCTAAGGTTTCATGTGATGCTCAATCTCAAGAATCTAATGAAGAGATTCCTTTTCGAGTTCTTAATCCTACATTTACTATTACCACACCTATTATGCATGTATCTCTGGGGGCATCCATCATCCCCTTTCAAAACATTACAATGTTTATCCCCATTTCTACTACTATTGCCACATCACTTGTGCACACTCACAAGGATTCACACTCTTCTTTTACTACACCTTTTCTTGAGTTTCTCATGCATGATTTGCAAACTAAGCATATCCATGGACTTCATTACGGGGCTGCCCTTAGTCCAAGGTAAGAGTTGTTTGTTTGTAGTGGTTGATAAACTCATAAAAGTTGCTCATTTCATGCCACTTCCAACTAAGTATAACGCTCCATTAGTGGCTAGTATTTTTTTCAAAAAAGTGTTTAGATTGCATGGGCTACAAATAATATTGTGAATGACAACATGTTTTTGAGCCTACGTTGGAAAGAAATTTTGATATTGGTGGTACAGAGTTGACTCCAAGCACTAGTTATCATCCATAAACAGATGTGAAAACCAAAGCAGTCAATAAATGGGTGTAAGGTTACTTGAGAAGCTTCATTTCAGGATAACAGTTCTCATGGATAAAAATGGATCTATGTGTGTGAGTATTGATAGAACGCTTCTCATCACATGTCTATGGGCATGAATCCTTTCAACGCTCTTTATGGGTATGATGATTTTTCATTTATAGATATGGTTCTAACAGGTAGTAGAGTACCCTTGTCTCTTAGCACATTTCTCGCCATCGATCTACATGGTTATTGGGTACACATCTTTATCTACTTTATGTTATTGAGCTTTCACTCAACAACATAAAGTGGGGGTAAATGTAGACAAAAAATCACACACTTTGGGTAATTATCTAGTCCTGATTACACACTACTATTCATATGATTCATAAGTAAGAAAAATACTAATTAACCCATGTCTTTGGCCATCTTTGCTTTCTTTTTATTTCCACTTTTGGTCTTGTACATGTTCTTGCTCAGTCTGACCTCCGACCCTTCAGTTTCTATGAGTCTAAACACTAGCACCAGGCACCCCTGTCCCCTCTGGGCACCCTTGACCTCTTTGTACTTTACTCACATCTTTTGGGTCCTTTCTAGTTGTTTGAGCATCTTATCTTTTTGGTAATCGACCTTTTCGGGGTTAATTACAAAATTCAAGAAAGGGAATCATATAAAATATAAAGTTATGTGATCATAATAAAGGACCAAACACTAAGCATTAGTTATTTCCACCCAAGGTTGCATCTAAATTCTATTCACGAACATCTTAAAATATCCATTCAAGGGCAAGGGACTGCATTATTCTGCATACCTTGTTGGGGCGTGTGTTTTTTTGTTGAAAATATTGTTGTTTCTCTCTTTCCATAAGACACATGGAATATGTGGAAGGGTACATCTCCATACTACCTTGGGAATGGAGGACCTAAAGGTACACTCCCATTGGGAAACAAGGCTATCAAAATCGCCTTGTAGAAGGATTTGAGAATTGAATATATTTAAGACATAAAAAAATCTAAAAGAAATAGTTTCGTTCCAGAAATAGATGTTTAATTATTTCCTACTCTTCTTTACAAAAAATACATCTATTAATTGTAATAATTTCTATCTTCTTGAGGTTATCCAAACTCGGGTTTTTTTTAAAGAAATGTTTCCCATAAGAAGAAATTAGTCTTAGAGATGAGATTATTACTCCATACTTTAGACCAGTCTCTAAATTCCATGGGGAGTTCATTAGCTAGGAAATATCATAGCATGTGGGTTCATATTGAGGTAATTAAAATTAATAAAATTATAGTCAATATATTGTTATACATGAGGGGCCAAAAGGGTCAAATTTATTAATGTTTTGAATTAAGTATTGGGGGTAGGTTAGAGTGGTAGGCTAAAGGAAAGGGGGGTTTCATTTTCATATAAAACTAAAACATTTGAGCCCTAGTTTTTAAAAGTAAATACCTTAAAATTGTAGAAGGAGTGTGGTCATAAATTAAATTATAATATATTTTTTAATAATAAATAAATCTTAATTAAGATATTTTTAACCAAGAAATAATAACATGGTAGAAAACTAGGATTGAGTATGCTTTTCAACACAAGTGATATTAGTTCACCATGCTTAATTATTTAAAGAACTATTGAGTGAATGATTAAAGCTTAACATATATAAGGTGATTTGTAATTGGTATTCAATGGCTTCAAACTATCTTTCGGGAGGAAAATCCATATTAAAAAAAGTATAGGGAGAAATATAATATATATTTTCTCTCTAATATACTAGGGTAGAAATAAAAAGGGGTAAATAAAATTTTAATTGAAAAATGGGTATATAAGGTACATGGAAAAAATAGGGTGTAGTTTCATTCTAATAATATAATAGGATGAGGTATTATCAATTGAATAATTAGAGGTAGAAAATCAGAATTAAAGGTATTATTTAATACCCTTTGAATGCATGTGATATACCATACTTTTACTAAGTGAAACCCCCTTGTGGGATCTTCCATGTCTTTATATTTGAAATACTTTTATGTCTTTTATATCTAATCTATGATCTCTGCTAGCTCTAAAATACCATAATAACAAAGGGATTATAGCTCATATTTACTCCTCATCCTATTAATTGCATGAATAAATGTATCATCATGACCATCTTGCACTTCTCTTCTTCTCCATTTTCATTAACATCCACATTCACATTATCAGCCACCACTCCCTATTGTGGAGGTCCACCTTAATCATCACTATTTTCTTCCATAATATCACCTTATTTTTTTGCGGCTTCCATGGATTCCAAGAAATTGTGTATAGTGTGCATCATTTCAATCAAGTCCTCAAATCATAACTCATAAGGGCCATTGTGAGTTATTGGTGATGTCACTTGGTCTCATAAAAGTAACATCTACTTTCCATATTTTGATTAAAATTGTCTTTTACCATTCCTAATAAAGTTTTTCTTGGTATTTTTTGATAAGACATTAATATATACTAAGAAATAGGAAGAACATACATAATTACTATAGTCATACTACTATAAAGACACTAAATTTTTATATGTATTTCAACTACATTTCATTCAAAAAATTTATTACTATAAAGAGTGCTAACTTTTTATTTTAATTTTTTTTCCTGTGTATGCATGGAGTGATTTTTAGGGATTAATGACTGTTATGGTATGGTAAATACATTGAAATAGAATGTATAATGAAAAGTTAAAAAAAAGATCAATGAGTCCGGTGTCATGTGAAAATCTCGTGCGAGGGCATTTTGCCGTGCATGAGCCTCTTTTTGGAGGTAGCGTTTTTTCCCATAATATAGCCTATCAACTAATAATGTAAAAATATCCTCACTCATTTCATGAAAAAATCATTTTTGAAATGCATTAATGTTTTAATATACTTTTTTTGATTAGTCTTCCAAATGATTCAAACCTCTCTCATAAATACTTTTCTTTAAAATTAAGAAAACAACAATTTATTTGAAATAATTGAAGGGGTGGATGAATATATATCCTTCCACTTAAAATTAAGACTAACCCTTTAGTTTTTATTTATTTATTTGATAGTTGTGAGGAAATTGAGGTTTGTCAAATGACCCCTAGCTATAGAACTCTAACACAGAGTGAACCCCTTATAACTTATACATAGATTACAATCACGCACTCACCATCCCTATAACTTCTAAATATAACGTGCATATAATTCATACAACTTTAGTTTCTGGTTGGGCTGGTTCAATGGCTTTTTACGAATTAGCAATTTTTGACTCGCATTTTACGAATTAGCAGTGTTCGACCCATCTAATCCTGTTCTTGATCCAATGTGGAGACAAGGAATATTCGTTATACCTTTTATGACTCGTTTAGGGATAAATGATTTGTGGGGTAGATGGAGTATAATTGGAGAAACTGTATCTAATCCAAGCATTTGAAAGTGTGGTGGGGGCACATATTGTATTTTGAGTTTTCTAACTTATACATTTTAGTAGCTATCTGACATTAGTTGTATTAAGATCTAGACGTATTCTCTAATGACACCTCCTTTAAATTTGCCTAAGATTTTCGCATAACCACTCACTACCCCTGCAAATAAATATGAAATTAAATCTATACCCTAAACCATCTAAGTCAAGCATGGTCCCATGGAGGGGCTTGGGCTCCTATTTTCTTGCAGTAGAAGGTCCCATGCTTGTTTTTAAAGCAAACTACATGAAATAATAGAATCTAGGCCTAAAAAATAGGAGCTCCACTTTTTTAGCCCCCTAAATTTAAGAGGTGGCTGGAGAGGGGGGCTTGGAGTTTCCCCCTACAGTTAAGCGCTGATACAATCTAATATGCATTCCTGCCATTATTTGTTGGTGATTTTAGAGAGAAATATGATTTTATTTTTCTACAAATGACCATAAATATCCAATGGGATCTTATAATATCTCAACGAGTATTGTTGAGGAAACTAATAAAAAATCATGGAACCTTAAAATTGCTAAAATACTCCTAAATTTTCTCAATAGCACCCTCTGAAATATTTAAGGACCCACTTCCATAGGACCATACCCTAAGATAGTGACACAAACCAAATTAATGGATCCTTCCAATTTGATCACCAGCAATATCTACCCGTTTGAAGTTCGTTTCAAATGTTTCTCTCATGTATATCGTTCCGTCACAGAAATCGATGAGCTATCTCACAGATAACGAGTTTTCCTTCGCTTTTTTCGATTTTGTAAAAGCAACACAGCAGGTGTCACTTGACCGTACATACAACGAATTGGAATTCGACATATATAAATTTTGTTCAGATGACGATAAACATCAGCTTTGCTTGAGAGTTAACATCGAGCGAGAACGCTTTAAAACTAGAAAATGCTTCCGGATTTCACAGAGCGAAGCAACAAACAATCCCTGGTATTTATCTTCAGCGAACTTATAAATTCTGTTCTTTGTTATGATTTTTACAGTTGCTTGTTAATGTAATAAATGTAGTTTCAGTTTTGAGATGGCTTTTGTTTTTGAAGAGTTAGTTTGTGCTACACATACAAAACGCCTTGAATCTCTACTAAGTTGAAATTGTTTTCTACAGTACGATAAAATAAAATAAATTAAGGATGACTTATTAGCTTAAAATGTATGTAATTTGGTAATTTCTTATTCTACGTGACTATACAGAAAACATGCACAGCCTCTAAGCAAGTTCAATTAATTTTCAATTTTAAATAACTTTGTAAATTTTGGTAAATTTGTCACTGTGAGGGTTATATTCTGTTTTGCTAGGGTTATATCCATGTAAATTACACAACAATGAGGTCATGTCTCAATTTTCCTAAATTTATAGGGTTATATTCTGTTTTTCTAGGTTTATATCCATGTAAACTAGGCAAAAAATGATGTCTCAATTTTTGCAAATGTATAGGGTTATATTCTGATTTTCTAGGGTTACATCCATGCTAATTACACAACAAAGAGATCATGTCTCAATTTTCGTAAATTTGTAGGGTTATATTCTGTTTTACTAGGGTTATATAACTTATATCCATGTAAGTTACACAACAAAGAGGCCATGTCTCAATTTTTGTAATTTTGTAGGGTCCTATTCTGTTTTGCTAGGGTTGTATCCATGTGAATTACACAATAAAGAGATTATGTTCACATTATAACGGTAAATCCTGGAAGTTTACCAATGCTGCCACAGGTGAATCATGGTCTGACACCGTAGTGGTGGCATCCCCTTGCAGTTACACACACCTAAAATGTATTTCGTAATCATTATACCACAACCTTGTTAAATATATACAAAATATATGCCAAAACCTTGTCAGATGAAAGCTGGATTTATAGATTGTGTTACTACAACCTCATCAAATATACCCCATAATCATCATATAGAAAAAACCTCACCACATGGTAGTATATGGACTATATTATTGCAGTGGCAGGATTTGAACCAGGGCCATGCTCCAAGGAGTGTTCCCCATTGGTATTAAACCACATAACGTTTGACACAATTTCATTGTTATCTGTTTGTTTTAGAGATTTTTATTTAATTTTAGCTTAAAATGACTTCAATTTCGTTAATTTCAAGTCTAATTAGTGGCGTTCCCTCCCATTTATCCATATCTCAAAAAGTACATTGTAATCATTATACCACAACCTTGTTAAATATATACCAAATATGCCTAGCCAAAAATCTTGTCACATAAAAGCTGGATTTACAGGCTTGTGTTATTACAACCTCATTAAATATACGCCCAAATCATCATATTTAAAAACCTTGCTACATTTTACGGTCTATTGGAGTGGGAGGATTTGAACCTGAGTAGCGCTCCTAAGAGTGTCCCCCATTATGATTTTTTCAAATAGTTGATTTCATCCTCCACACCATAACATTTTGCATATATTCAAAGAATTATATTCTAAGAAAACAAATTTGTCCTATAAATTTCATCAATTACATGGTGTGCATCAATAATAGATCCACATTTAGCATACATATCGATAAGGTGATTCTGAAAAATTTCCATCAACAAGGTGATTATAAATTAAATTTATTGAAAATGAATCCAGTTAGGATCATGTAGGTATGGATGACTTCACCTTATGTGATTAAATTATCACTAAAAAAAATATTTAAAAAATATGTGTAATCATAAATTGGGCTTGAATTTTGTAAAAAAAAATTACCATTAGTCTTTCATTTGAAAAAAAAATCTAGTTGAACGATGAGACTAAACGTTATCATGATATTAAAATTGCTTCCATTTAAAATGCCCCGGTTTGACTGATTTTGATCTAATATAGGACTACATTTTGTAATTGCACAGTAACCTCCTTGTACAAGGCCTTGGGGAGTTGAAGAATGGGCGTAAGCAGTAAATGTTCCTTAATGGATGGTGGTTCTGTAACTTTGGAAGACAAAAGTTCCAGTATGTACTGTTCATGCATATTCACATTTAAACTATGTTTACCAGTCATGAATAAAATATTAGTGTTACATTTAGTAATTATTACTGCATGCAAATTTGTATTTTATAGATTTCTTCTATGCTATATTAGTCTTCAATTTGTATCTTCCACAGCCCTTTTTGTAGATCACAAGTTTATTCGAGTGCTTTGTATATGTTTGCATTAAATTTATAGTGACTCTTACATGTTACTTTAAATTTGGAAATCTATTGCCTGAAACATTGAGTTCCCATACGCAAATAGAGATTTTTGGCTACCTTCTCGCAGGCCTTGGCTAATTTTAGTGGTAATGTTTTCTTCTATTTACATTTTGAGATATGCTGATGGATATTAGTGTTACATTTAGTAATTATTACTGCATGCAAATTTGTAATTTATAGATTTCTTCTATGCTATATTAGCCTTCAATTTGTGTCTTGCACAGCCCTTTTCGTTGACCACAAGTTTATTCGAGTGCTTAGGATATGTTTGCATTAAATTTATAGTGACTCTTACATGTTACTTTAAATTTGGAAATCTATTGCCTGAAACATTGAGTTCCCATATGCAAATAGCGATTTTTGGTTACCTTCTCACAGGCCTTGGCTAATTTTAGTGGTAATATTTTCTTCTATTTACATTTTGGGATACTTTGATTGATAACATATGCCTTTTTAAGTCATTTCTCGTATGGCAGATTTAAATTCATTTTTTAATGAACAGAAGGGTTTATCGTTGAGTTACCGTCTTATTAGAAATGACTGGTCCGAAAGACCTTGATGCAGGATTTCCTGCCATGATATTTTAATCTAAATTGTAATGCCCACTTATTATGAAGGCCAAATAATAAACAATCCCCACTAATACTTTGACTATGACAGAAAGAGGGGGGATTATGAGTACGGTTGCCTAAGGAGACATTAACTTTTAAAATTGGTAATGAAATATTATTTAAATTCTTGGTGATGTGTAAATTTTTGTTTCTCTAAAAGATTTCATGCCTTCATTTTGGAATCTCCAAATCCCTAAACTTTTGTCTCTTGTTTCATTGAAGCACGCCTCCACCATGTTGCAGGAGTTTTAGCAGACAGCTTGGCGTGGGGAAAAGATTAAAAAATAAAGCAACTTTCTCCAGCTACTTGATACTAGCGCCAACCACATGAAACACATGATTTACTGAATATTTGGTTGATGTTTGGATTGTATGCATGCCAGTTGTAAGGTATTAAAAAATTATGGTTATTTTCTTGAAATGTGTTAGGTTTTGGATGAGTAACCCATCAAAGAATGCATTATGCGCCTGTGGATCTCTGCCTTTTCTAGTAGTTGTGAATGCCTTGTGACAGACGTGTGGGAGGTGGAGGTTTTGTCAGGTTTTTTGCAAATTATTTCTTTGTTTATTTCTGATCTTGCTGTGGTAGGAAACTGGCCCATGAGAGATGTTTGGATGCCTGTGTTGGGTGTAGGAGAGGTTAGAGTGTGAGGGAGAAAACGTGTGCATGTTTGATGGCATGGATGGGGCACTGAAAGATTTATTTTGCTGGAAAACATGGAAGAAATGCAATCTCCTTCCATGAGTATTAGACCGCTGAGGGTGGACAGTTTATCTATGTTTGCAAGATCTTAATGGGGCTGTGGGTGCGGCCAGTTGGGGAAGCTCTCTCCCTTGCAAAATAAAATGGGATTCTCTTTTGTTGCAACCTCTACACCAGTGCCTTCTCTCTGCCTACTTTTGGCCAGCAATGGAAGCTTTGGATGTTGTTTGCAGGCCCTTCAAAACACACTGGAACAATGGTAAATTTGTTTCCCGGGTTTGTGTCGTTCCATCCTGGTTAAGCCGCTTTTGGGTGGTAGATTTGTGTCTGATGGAGCTGCAGAGACTAGATCTGGTTTCAACAATGCTTATGGATATGCATGAGAAGTTTGGTTCATTCTTTTCTTTATGCGTGTGGGCATTTTGAGCATATGGTGTGGCTGTAGAAAGTGAGGAACCTCCCTGGTGTCTGAACGCCTTAAGGAAGTTGTCAACACATTGGGTTAGGTAATAAAACCAGAAATAGGGATAAAGAACTGTCTAGAATGTTTCTTTTGTCTTGTTATGCACTTGAAGGATGGTGGCGCCAACATCCTCTGTTTTGTGCCGAAGTAGGAGCTAAAAACTGGGTATGGATGCCTATGAATAGAGACCGAATTTATTTTCTTGCACCCCACTGTTTATTTTGTGAGTTGGCCGTCATCCCTAAATGTAAAATGGTCTCAAGATCTGGTTGCTACCAGATAAGTACAAAATGGGTTCATTGCAAGGGCCTTGGAACTGTTCGTGAAAATGCATGGGACTTGTGTTAATCCACCCCCACAACTTGCAGGAAGAATTTCGGGTCGTGTCAGATCTGCAGAGATTACTTGTACGTGTTGTAAAAGTGCAAACCATATGTGTGTTCTCATGTAGAGGCTTACATTAATTAACAAAAAGAATTATTCGATTTTAGCCGTAATTTGTGGTCCAAATTTAATGGGTGTGACATAAACCATCTTGCAGCAATGGACGGTCCAACACAGTTGTAATTGAGCTCTTAGTTGTCAGAATGTATTGTCTTTAATGTGGTTCTTTGCAGTAGGATTAATTTGAGGCCTTTTACTATAACATGCTTTTGTTTACTTAGCATCAGAATAGTTGGTGTCACTTTTAACTTCCCAGAAAGATGAAGTGTATTAAATAAAACATCATATTCGGATTTAAAATCAAAGGAAGGTCTTTGATAAACATATAAATAGCTGAGAAGGTACTTGAAAATCTGAGATTAGTTAAGCTTGCTCCGACTTACTTCAATTTAATCTTCATGACGTCAAATGCAATGTACATGAAGCTCCATAGGTTGAGATTCAGCTTAGGGTTTGAGAGGTAATGGCTTTTAGAATTTATTTTTGTCATAATTACAATGTATAGCGAAATTCAGGAAAATGGACCTGAAGAAATCTATACTAATAGACTTCCATTTTTTTGGTTGGGATGGGCAATGGCTAAAGAAGTTCTAGAAAAACCTCATTCAAGGAAACAAATTCATCCATGTCTTCTTTAAGCCTTTTCCAATATAATTCACTTAGTACGAGAAAACAAGTAATGAAATCTTCATTAACCGAGAAATGAAAGAATATGTATGAGAAAACAAGTGGATAATTAGATGACGGTGTATTAGAATTTATAAGAATACCTAAATCCTTATCTCGAAATCAAAGAATATATACAGCAAAAATTTAGGTTGACCATGTGTTCCAAAAACAAGAACACTACCCCAATGTAAAATTAACTCAACACTACATATGAGCACTGCCAAAAAACTTACATAGGCAATTTCCAGTCAATTCAGAACTAGCTCAAACCACCCCCAAGGTGAAATTGTCTGATGGAAAAGGATTAAGGAAGAGTGGGAAGAGAGAATATGTTCATTTTGTATTTTGGAAAATGTGGAGAGATAGTGGTATCACATTATGGAATGCACAACTTAGAATGACATCCTAGTCAATAATGTTGACAACATGAGGGTGATGCTTAGAAAAAGTGAGTTTAAATAAAACAACAGATTTTCTGATCTAGATTAATAATCAACAGCCCAACCTCAAGAAATAGATGAAAACATCCCAAGATTAGTCTGACAGCCAATGTCCTATGTGGTGGTGGTGCATATAACTTAGTTATTATATACTCATTATTTTTCACAATCACTAATGATTTCTCTTTGCAAGCTGATGATGCATTAGCCTCCTTGAGTGTGTGCCTTAAGGGCATATCGGGAGCGGGGTTTGGGCTAGTTGGCAGTACCCGGTGAGAAAGTTGTCACAGCATGCCTTTGGGTGCCCTAACTTGCTCTAGCATGCCTTCATACTACCACTTGATATCCTCAATGCCACCTTTTGAAAATTCCTCTAAACCATGGTAAGCAGACTCTGATCTTAAAGAACCCTCAATTAGATAGCTCAAAGTTGAAAGCCAATCGAAACTGCTGAAATTTAAATGCTAGAATCTACAATCACATACAATAGAGAAACAAACTGCAAAATACTTGGATTTGTTCCAAATAAAATCACCGTTTTATTAATTAGAAAACATAAACTACAATGCTTTGGAACGCTCTCCAGAAAAACACACTCACATGAATGAATAAAGGCACCTACCCTAGGTCTTCTTTCATAGATGAAGAAGAGATCCTAATAATAGCCTAAATCTTAAAACTAAATCCATCCCAAAATTAATTCAGCCCTTGACCTTATTCTATCCTAGGGATCTGTGCCCTTAAATAGATAGTCAAATTTGCAAAAGCAAACTGCTAAATATCGAACTGCTTTTCTAAAATTGGGGCACAAACTACATAAAATCATCTACTAAATTTGGGCAGCCAAGAATATCACTGCCAAGAATAGGACAGCCAAGATTAGGACTGCTGTTCTCTATGACTGTATGCTCTGCTGAAGTGTGCCCTGCTGGAGGGATCTGCGCCCTTAAATAGACAGAGAAATTTACAAAAGGAATCTTCTAAATAAAGAACCGCTTTTCTAAAATTGGGAAACAAACTACATAAAAGCATCTACTAAATTTGGACAGCCAAGAATATGACTCCCAAGAATAGGACAGCCAAGATTAAGACTGCTGTTCTCTATGATTACACTCTGCTGTAGTGTTCCCTATTGGAGGACGCATTCTGAAGTACCATAACGTAACTCTCCTTCTTAGGCTCTTACCGAGGAACGTGTTCTCCACGAATCCCATTCTCTCCTAGAACATCTTGACCATCCCCTTAGCTAGAGGCTTTGTTGGAATGTCTGCAACCTGCTTATCTGTCGGAACAGAGTCTAGAACAACTGCTCCGTTCTGAACTTTGTTAGAAAGTAATGTCTGATGTCAATGTGCTTGGAGCGGTCATGAAATATTGGATTCTCATCTCAGAAAGTTTGATCCAACTCTTATTGTCATAGTAAATGTCTGTAGGCTCCATTTTCTTGCCTATCAGCTCTGCAATGATCTTGTGAAGCCAGATGGCTTCAGAACTAGTGGTGCTGGCTGCCATGTACTTGGCCTTTGCTGAACTCAATTCTGTTGAAGTCTGCTACCTGCTGAACCAGGATATGACTTTTGAATCCAAATTGAAGCAACATCATGAAGTACTCTTCCTATCACCGGCATCTCCTGCCTAGTCAAAATCAACGAATCCATACAACATCAATTTATCATCCCCTGCATATCTCATACCAAAATGTATTGTGCCCTTCGAGTATTGGCGCACATGCTTTGTAGCAACCCAATCAATTGTCTTGGCTCAAAATGTTCACTGCAAAACATATATTTTGTTTGGTATTAATCGAATACATCAAGGACCAAATCTGAATCTAAGTCAACATGTAACTTCAAATTAAATATCATAGGAGTGGTGATGGGTTTCTGATCCATCATTTGGAACCTCTCCAAAATATTAAACGTGTATTTCCTTTGCTGAAGGAAACCTCATTTGTCCTCTGCTATACCTCCAGACCCCCAAGAAATAGAGCTTCAATCCAATGTTCATGTCAAATACTCTAGCCTACTCTTCCTTGCACCCTGCAATGAGCTTGTTTGAACTACCTATAAGTATTAGGTCATCTACATATAGGACCAAAACCAACAAATCAAGGCCATTAAATAAATAATACAGATTGGGATCTACAGCTGTTTTGATGAAGTCCAAACCTAACAGGAACTCATCAATCCTAGAGTACCAAGCAAGGGATGCCTACTTCAGCCCGTAAAGGGCTTTATTGAACCTGCACACATGGGTCTCTCACCCATGCATATCAAATCCTCTTGGTCAATTAATGCACACTTCTTTCTCAATTAAATCATTTGAAAAGGCTCTCTTATCATAGCCATTTGCAATATTCTCTGTACAAGCACATAAATGGAAAATGCTCTCATTATCATTAGTTTCTTGTCCTCTAGTTTACACTTCGATTTCCACATCTGCTCCGACCTTATAGCAGTTAACATGAATTACCATGAGATGTGCTACAATTTGGACTCTTAGGGTTTCTCAAGACCCAATCTTTGAAAGCTCAAATCTATATGATGTCGTAGTTTAGGAACTGCAAATTCTTCATTCTTGTTGAGATATAGCGGTCTTTGGATTTCTTTTTTTTGAGTCTCTTCATGAGAATTGTGTTCCACATTTTAAGTTCAGTCTCTTCAAATACCACAGTTTAGTTTCATTTCAGTGATCAATTGCTCTTCCTTGGGTAACAGTGCCGAATGCAAGATGCGTAGTCCGCATGTACTTGCACTTACACATGCGTCCCTGTGCTTGCACACATGTACGTGTGCATGTACACACACTTCCATGCATGTACGTACACACATGAGCACTCCTGCACCCGCGTGTATGTATGCACACATGGTGCTCTTATAAAGATAGTATAATAGTTTGTAAAGCAATGTTGTAATAGTTATCGAGCTCTCCAAGGTGGATTTGTTCATACATTGGTGGGTCCTTATTCCCCTATCCTCACCCATGCACCTCCCCACACATAATGCACTAATATAAAGAGGGTCGAAGAGTTTAGAAAGAAATGTTGTAATCGTTCTCTAGTTCTGAAGGTGTATATGCAAACACATTGGTGGGCCCTTATGCCCCAACCACCACTAGTGATTCTTCCTCTCTTGATGACATGAGACCGCGTGCATGTATGCCACATGGTGCTGTTATAAAGAGAGTAGAATAGTTTGTAAAACAATTGTATAATAGTTATCCAACTCTCTAAGGTGGATCTGTACATACATTGATGGGTCCTTATGCCCCTACCCTCGCTGCTACACCTCCCCACACACAATGGAGTATTATAAAGAGAGTATAAGAGTTTAGAAAGCAATGTTGTAATACTTCTCTAGTTCTCAAGGTGTATATGCAAATGCATTGGTGGGTCCTTATGCCCTAACCACAACTAGCGTTTCTTCCTCTCCTGACGATACGATTGATGTGTTTCTTCATTTCAATGATCAATTGCTCTTCCTTGGGGTAGCACTACTAAATGCAAGATGTGTAATCTGCATGTACCTCCACTTACACGTGTGCATGTGCTTGCAACATGTACGTGTGCACATACATGCACTTTTGTGCACTCCCATACATGTACGTGCACACACAAGCACTCCCGCACCCGCGTGCATGCATGCACACATGCTACTGTTATAAAGAGAGTAGAATAGTTTGTAAAGCAACATTATAATAGTTCTCCAGCTCTCCAAGGCGGATCTGTACATACAGTAGTGGGTCCTTATGGCCCTACCCTCACCCTTCACCTCCCCACACACAATGCACTATTATAACAAGAGTAGAAGAGTTTAGAAAGCAATTTTGTAGTAGTTCTCTAGTTCTCAAGGTGTATATGCAAACACATTGGTGGGTCCTTATGCCCCAACCATTACTAGCGTTTCTTCCTCTCTTGACGACAAGATGTGTTTCTTAATTTCAGTGATCAATTGCTCTTCCTTGGGGTAACAATGCCAAATGTGGGATGCGTAGTCTGCATGTACTTGTACTTACATATGTGTGCCTGTGCTTGCACACATGTATGTGTGCATTTACACGCACTTCCATGTGCTCCCATGCATGTACATGCACACACGGGCACTCCCACACCCACATGCATGTATGCACACATGGCACTTTTATAAAGAGAGTAGAATAGTTTGTAAAGCAATGTTATATTAGTTCTCCAGCTCTCCAAGGTGGATCTGTACATACATTGGTGTGTCCTTATGCCCCTACACCTCCCCCCACACAATGCACTGCTATAAAGAGAGTATAAGAGTTTAGAAAGCAATGTTGTAATAGTTCTCTAGTTCTCAAGGTGTATATGCAAACACATTGTTGGGTCCTTATGCTTCAACCACCACAAGTGTTTCTTGTTGACAATTTTTGGTCAAACATTGGGTAGGGGTACTAATTTTTTTGTTGTTGTTGGAAAGTAGTCATTTTTGGGAAGGATTGAAAGAAAATATGCAGCTATGTGTGCTGTTGCAAGGTGCAACGACTCACATATGCTACCATTCCGAGTGTCGTCTTCAACAAAGATATGTAAAAGCCTCGAAGGACTGATACACAACCTTGGTAAAGGCGGGAACAACAACATATGTGAGAGGTTAAACTGCAGAACAACAAACATAATTGTTGTTGCATGGCTGAAGGTACATTTTTCTACAAGTACATTAATTTCTTGTTATTTCTTTATGTTTGAATGAGATTAGTTATGTTTTGAGTTGTTTAGCTCATTCCACAATTATCATTTACAGTAATCAAATGCAAAAGGAAATAGACAACTCAATTACAGAATTTTATTTCATTTATTCATAAAGAGATACAAATACAATTTCCCACACAAGTCGTGGGATGTAACTCATATGTACTGAAATAGAAGATACATATACTTGAAACCATAGTAGGAAAACTCGCCAAAAAACAAGCAAAACAAGTAAACCGACAGAAAACTCGCCAAGACAACATTTCTTTCCTTTTTTGGATTTTTGGTGAAGAAAACACAAGGAGAGAATAAAATTTGCCATTTTTGGAAAGGGTCTGGGAAGATGTAGCAGCAAAAACTTGCATGTGCCATAACTTTCATTCTGTGGCTCTGTTTCAGGTGCCGTTTTCTCTAAAAGTGCGTATTTTCTCGAGCTCTACGCATTGATGGCAATATTTTTCTTATTTTCATAAAATCCATTTTTGTACCTTTTTGGACCAAGCAACTTCTTGCAATCTTCTGAAAGAATCATGAGCTTTGATCACCTGTAGACATTAGTAATTAAAAATACTGGATAGCTTTCCAAAACTCGGCGAGTACTCGCCAAAACTCGATGAGTATTCTCCCGTGCTCGGACTAATCGTCCCACCTGTCAGCTTGGTCGAAAATGTAATTTATTGTATGTTGTAACTTGCATAGATATGAAATTTATGATGATATTTTTCAATGTCAATCATCATAAATTCATATTACTTATCAGCCGGTTGTCGTATTCGCATGATGATGCGATTTGTATTGTATTTGTATTCAAATCTAATAGAAAACACTTCTCCAACTTTTTATGGGCTCATTTGATACATTTTGTAGCTATGTGTTGCTTAAAATTTATGTTTTTTTAAGAAATTTGAGTATTTTTTAAATTGCCGAGTATTCCCGAGTATTGGCCGAATATTGGCGAGTTTTTGCCGAGTTTTTTTTTGGGGGTCTGGCGAGTATTTGGATTTGGTGAGTATTCCTACCATGCTTGAAACTATAAGCAAAAAAAGAAAGAAGAAACCCATCATTGCCTGATTGGGTTGTTTCCTCTCCATCTTCATCATCTTCAGTGCAACATCTTCGTTTTCATTGTCCACAGTTGCATCATCTTCAACTCCTCAGCAATTAGGTACTTGTGGACATACAACAGGTTGCTGTTAGAGCTCTGGGTTTAATCTTTATTCATGAGTTTATAGCTGCAGGCAGATGAATCTTCCAAAGTAAGCATAGATAAGATACATGAAAGGAATTAAGGACAGAACCCGTCATTGCATCTGATTGGGTTGTTTAAAAAAGCAAAACAGAAAAATCATCATCTGTCAGATGCACCAGAGGCTTTAAGCCTTTCATCGTCCTAACAGTTGCATCATCTGTGCAGGTACTTGCTAGCAATTGAAGAGTACCTGTGGACATAAGAACAGGTTGCTGTTAGAGCATCCATGCAGCTTTTGAATCTTTATTCATTCAGTTTATAGTCTTCAAGGTAGATGAATGCTTCCAAAGAAGCATAGTATTGCAGAGTACAGTGATTGAAGGAATACAGTTGTACTCAACGTCATTGGAACAACAAAGATTGGGCAAGTTCAATTCTCTAAGATCTTCACCATCTTATAAAGAAATCTGCACCATCTGTCGTCTGTCAATCGTCCTTCTAGAGCTGCACTGTACACTGTTTAAGCTCCTAGCAATCAGGTACCTGATGGAAGCATGAACAACAAGTTGCTGTTAGAGCTCCGCGTTTCAATCTTGGCTTCATGAACACAGATTCTATCAGCTTTAGGTAGATGAATCTTCTAAAACGGCACATATAAGATACATGAAAGGAATTAAAGGAACCAGAATCAGAAAGTAAGGATCATCACTGTACTGTTTTCAGAATCAAGAACAGAAGCTGATCCGTAAACTTCTACTTTGGAACTCTACGAATGCAAGACAAGGCTATTTGCCTGTATCTACTTTCTAACTATTTTCTGAAGTGTGACAGAGTTGCAGGAAAAATTTGAGCTTCGTGACTGATTTTGAAGTGACTATTGAAATCACATTGCAGACAATGGAGATAATGCATAAACTTCAACACCATCACTGTTATCCAGGAAGCATTCAATGGAGCGAATAACTTCAAGTCTTACATACAATAGCAGCAACTGCTCAAAGTTACAAGTTTTATTGGTCTGATAGAGGTTACAACTGCGATTACAAGGATAGAAGTGCAAATCAGGAAGGTACAATTGTCTATCCTACTGTGGAGAGTTCAATTGCTCAAGGTACAAGAGATACACCTTGCGACTACAATTAAAGTTCCAGCATCATGAAGGATCTTGATGCACGTATGGCTCTCATTAAACTTTGCTTCTCGATCTCTCTGAAACAAAAATGGAAAAGTACAGATCTCTTAGATCAATTAATGGCATGTATCAGACCTTTCAGATGTCCTCCCGTGCAATTGCAGGTATATGAAAGATTGCATGGAAGGGGAATATCCACGGCTCAACGCTTCAAGTCATGACAGTTCCATAAGAGATTGCATATTTCTATCAACATTTCAGTTTGCAAAGTGTCAATAACGCTGCCCTGAGCAGACCGTGCAATCTACAGGACTGTCAGCCCTGCTAGGGAAGGAAGGTTTTCCAGGAACGCCGCCCCTGAAGAAGAATGCGGTTCATCAAAACAGCACGCTTCCCACTCTTCTAGAGCGAGAAGTTCATATCAAAACCTCAAATTACCTCAAGTTCATTCATTTTTCTTGCTTCTCACATTATGCATATGAAGTGCAGATGGAACTAAGACTGAAGGGGGCCTGTGAGTGCAAAGTTTAGATCCCTATGGACCAGAAGCATAAAGTCATCACTTAGCAGAAGAAGAAGCAAAGTACAAGACCCTGCTGTTACAATAACAGACACTTCACAAATTCAACAAGAATTCATTCAGGCCCACAGATCAGTTCCAGAGATTATCCAGCAATAGAGCAGAGAAATGCATTGCAGTAATTGTATTCACATAGCATCATGATCAGCTATAGGTGTAGCCAAAATCGAAAAGCTACAGCAACCAAAACAGAATTTCAGTTTCATAATACAAGATGAGATTCAGGAAGCTACTCTTAGCAAAGGAGTTCATCAAAGAATGAAGCATCAAAATGACTTTTACATCCATTATGTCAGAGGTTTGAAGTTTTATAAAGCTATCCAAGTCTCCTAGAAATGAAAGACATCAAGTACAAACCAGAAGATCAAGTCACAGAAACAATTTCAGTGGTACCATGTGATACAAGAACTTTCTCATATAGCTAATCAGATGACAACATTGCATTTTCGAAGCCCACAGAATTCGCATTTGAGTGAACAAGGAACTCATAGCAATTCAACATTTTCAGAAAATAATTACCTGTGCTAGAACTGAAAAGGTTCAAGTATGTGGGCAATTCAATAGATCACAAAGCCTCTCAGAATGCAACAAGGATTTAAGGCTACAAATCTATCTCAAAGTAATAGAAGTTCACCATCAGCTTTCCAGCTAACAACTCAACTCAAGTAATGGATACAAAAGTGATGTAGACAGATATAGGTTCAGATTCTTAGAGTACATAGCTTTGGATCATACATAAGAAACATTATCTTCAAATGCAAACATAAGGAAGCAGAACTCTACATCTTGAACAGGATGGTAATCATTTCAAGTTTTGAGTACCTCAAACAATCACGAGCATATTAATGTTTCAGAATCGAGCTAAGTCAAAAGCAGAATGCATTATCCAACTCCAGGTTATGAAGCAAATGGGCACACATCAGGCTGAAGAGAGCCGAAATTTTGAAACAAGAGTTCCAAACCATAAAACAGTGACAACCATGGTTGTTTGTAAAGTTATTAGAGGTTATAAAACAGATTAAAAGCGAGTCACAGTTGATATCAAATGCGAATAGTCAAAGAAAATGGCAAACCCATCATGAAGCAGAATACAAAATCTGAGCACAAGATATGGAAAAGAAAAATCCAGACTTCAGAGAAAGATTTTTATATGTTGCAAAAATGGCCTCAAGTTTCAAGTACCCAACTTACTCAAGAACAAAGCCACAAGCCATGCCTACAGAATGATGAGTCACAAAACAGAAAACCCTTGTAGTTTTTCTTCAGAAAATGAGAACGCAGAGAGTAATGATAGGCTCGATTTCACAAATCTGAGAAATTTTCGCATTTTACAAGTACCCATTAAAGTTTTGCAGAAGAATTCAAGAAATGAAGCAAAACTTACCAGTTCATGACAAGCCACGAAACCCTCGAGAGCAGAGTTGAAGAAACGAAGACCCAAAATGCTTATTTAGGCTCAGAAGATCAAAGCTGTGCAAAGAAAATGCACAATGAATACACGAGGGTTTCTACAAATCAGTGTCGAACAGACCTAGTTTATGAAACAACAAGCACAAACTTAGAGAGCCCAGAATTAAGCACAATGAACAAGTTACAGTTAATGAGAACTAGAGGCTCACCTTCGTCATCAATGGCGGCCGTTTTTGAACAACACCAAAGCAGACCCTCTATGCCCAAAGAGGTTACAGAAAAGCTCGAAATGGAGCAATTAATGCAATGGCGGCCTCCAAACGCCAGAAATCTTGTCACAGAAGATCAGAGAATTAATGCTTGAGAAGACTCCACAACAAGGGCTCGAAGATCACTTTCATGGCCGCCTGACAGAAATTTTGCTAGGGCTTCACCAACCCTCGGAGCTCATGAAGTAAAATGAATCAAAATGATTAGGGTTCCAAACACTTTTTGCCTCCTTAATTCGACCAGCGAGTCAAACTTAACCCAGCCAGAGTTAGATCAAAATGCATACGTGTCGGCCATCACAAAGAAACCCTAATTAACTCTAGGGTTTAAATCATTTCCACCAGACCTTGCAATCATGGGTCGATGGCCTCGTGGAAAGGGGGCAACCGAATATACCGAACTAAATGATTATCGTTTTTGACCTCAGTCTATGCCATAGTCTGTGCCAAGAAATAATCAAAAGGGGCCGAGCCTAATTATTTAAGGCCTTTTACCTTAGTTTAATCAAAAGTATCAAAGGGGTATCGATACATGATTAAAGGGGCCATGGTCAACAGAAAGACTGTTAACTTATCACGGTTTCAAGTCTACGATGGAGACTAATAATATGACCTTTTTTCCATGCACATGTGGCAGCATGCAAGAAGAAGACCAAAGGCCACATGTGAACAAGTGTCACATCACAAAGCAAAAAGAAAATTGATTATTTAATCATGCACAAGAAGACAAAATTGCCTTTCCATGCACATGTGGCAAGTGAAGCTAAAAGACAAAAATCATCATGCATATCTATAGGACAAAGTTGTGTTTTACATGCACTTGTTAGAGGTGACTTGCACATGAAGTAAAGTCAAAAATAGCATACCTTATATATTCACCCAAAAGTTACCTTATCTGTCTCCAAAAGGTACACTGTACACATCATGCAATGAGTTTGAGCATAGTCAAATCAGTTTGACTAGGAGTGTATTTTGAGAAAAGGATGAGGACTATTTTTATCTTTGTTGTCATCTTGCATGTTTATTTTTAGGCCTCCTTATTATTAATTTATGATAGGGCCAATAATATCATGCAAGTATGAGTTAGGTGAGTCTATTTTTGGAGAGCATGGGTGAATCATTTTGCTATATATTGTGTGCCTTTGCAAAGCACAAGCGGGGCTTATTTTTTGCATTGTTATGCTACAGAATTTGTACTTGAAGACCTTGATGAATATAGAAGACTTATTTATTCCTCCATACTCAAGAGTATTTTTGTAGTGTGTCACAGTAGATTTAGAAGTGTGCAACAATGAATATCACTAATTCCTTTTGCATATTATAATCTCATAGCACTTGCAGGGTCTTGTTCAGCTGTTTTGTAATCACATAAGTGTATTTAGGTGCCTTTGTGAATGCATAATTAATTAGACAGAGTATGAAGTGCAACTTTTCAGTTCTTGCATCTTTTATCAAGTGTTTGGTATAGGATAAGTCTCACACAAAATTTGGTGTATCACCTTGGTGTCATCTTGAAATTTGCGACTACCCTATCCGAAATTTTTTCGTACTTTTAAAATAATGGGTCGTTTTGTGTTTTTATTGCCTGAAAGTTCTTGTATTGTGTCAGGGTATTCCCAAAGAGCCATTTTAGCCTTTTTCGCCAAATACCCAGATGCCCAAAATTGTTATATTCTGTCGTTGGGATTTGTCTGCGGGAAATTTGTATTTAATTATTTTAAGCCCCGTTTGAGGCTATTTGCGCTTTGTTTCAACTCTGTTATGATCGAACATGTCATTATTCCTATGTACCAGAAGGGTTTTAACAAGGCATAAGTTCCGGGGCTTTATTTGTGACTTTTTACAATTTTTTGTGTTTTTGTGTTGTCCTGTTTCGTTTTCTGTAAAATTTCTCTAGAACAATTCCTTTGCCAGGTAAGCCCGATTCTTGGCCTGGAGCAGCTGGAGAACATATACACACATTATGCTCGGAGGAAGTCACCATCGGAGGTTTGGAGCACTGGAAAAAATTGAAGTCGTGCACAAAAAAGCCCCTGCGGGGTTGGGCACATTTTTGGAAAACAAAAGATTTAAGTTGCAATGGGAAAAGTAGAAGTAGCAGGCAAGGTGGGAATTTTGTACCTGCTTAGCAGGGTACTTTTTCCCGTGATATAAAATTCACTTAAGCTGCAGTGGGAAAGTTAGAGGCCGCAGGCAGGCGGGAATTTATTGCCTGCCTTGCAGGGTAAAAATGCCCACGGTGAAATAAAAGAAAAGTGACTTAAGTGAAATCATGGGATTTTATTGCTTGCCTTGCAGGGTAAATAATCCCATTGTCAAAGTCAAATCACTTAAGTGGATCATGGGATTTCTGGGGCTGCCTTGCAGGGTAAAGAAGCCCATTGTGAAAAATTCTTAAAAATAGAATTCTATTTTGCAAAAAAGTGTGCCCCCTTTGGTGAGAAGATGGCAGCCTTAAAGTGGATTAAATTAGTTGTTTCTTCTTTTAATTTTGGCGCCTAGGCATGGAAGAAAGTCAACAAAGCCAAAGGGGATAAAAGAAATAGAATTAAATGGATTAAATTGATTAAATTTAATTTATTTAAAGGATGCCCCCTTCATGTCAAAAAGTGCGCCCCATTTATGATAGATTTAATGATTTTTGAAGCATTAAATCATTAAATTAAATTCTATTTTCAGTGGCTATGGTCAAGACACACTGTGAAGCTTAATTGAAGTGTGAATGATTAAATTGGATTAATTTAATTTATTGGATGACTGTCCTTAAACATGTTATTTTTAAAGAGAGAAGCATGATTTTTAATTAATTAATTGCCAGGAATAGGAAGGGCAATTATTAATTATAGAATTGTGAGGGTTATATAAGCATGGGCTGCCATAAGGGTGAATTATTTAATTCACAGGTAAAGAATTGCAGCCAAGAGGAAAAGTGCGTCCCATTTGAAGAAGGATTTTGTTCAGACAGGTGAAAACAAGGCTAAAAGCTTCCAAATTTGGCGCATGCTTTGAAGGAGGTTGATTTGTGTTTCCATAATTGTTTGCATAAGTATTACAAGTGCTAAGGTGAAGTTGGAAAAATTCATGCTCTCTTTATGTGCAAATTAAACATCAATTTTTGGGGCAGCAGGCTTGAAAAGTGTAGATTTTTTATAATTAAAATTCACTATTCATGCTCCGGTGGCCATCTTTGTCTGGATTAATTGCAGGAATTCATTATAGGTGTTTTACAAAAGAAAATGAGCTTTGATCAATGTCCAATACATTGCATATATCCTCTGAATCTGAAGAAATATCCAGATCTACACCAGTTTTGAAGAAATCCGGCCAAGTAAGAAGAAAAAGAATTATTCAAACAAAGATAGACAAAGCCATGACAAAGAGATAAAAAAGAAAGCACAATGGAGTCATGCATCACTTCCAAACTTGTAGACATAGGAGACACAGATCTAGGTCCGGTACCTCTTTCCAAATTGATTGATAGATCCAGAGCGGGAAAGACTTCACTCATGTGTGCGGTTAAAAACAGTGGAATTATCCGAGCTGCAGTCTTTCCATGCACAACCCAGTTGCCAAAATTTGTTATCGAGTGCGCTAGATCCTACCATCCTTAATCTAGATTAGTGCGGGATGCTATGGGGAAAACAATAATTCGATTGGACGTTGAGTTCATCAATTATGGTTTGAAGATTCCAGTGTGAAAGGTGGTGACTTCCATTAGTCTTCAAGATGCCGACAGCAGGTGGGAGAAGCATAGAGCTGACTGCGTGAACATAATGAACAACAGATACATGAAGAAGCCTAGATCTCCTTCAAAGTTCCCAAGAACTCTTCCGTGGTCCAATTTGGTGCAGGAGGTCGATGATATTGTCAAATTGCCATGCAGGATTAATGGTGAGGCGAATGCTTACACTTTCTATACATGGATGTATGCTTTTATCAGGACCATTAAAGTCAACAAGGTTGATTTCATAATCAATTGGTCGGAAATTATTAGCGACAACATTGGTGAGCAACTTCGGAACGTGAAGCGTACTTTCAGCTTCAAAATGACTTCCTACTTGGTGTATGCTGCAACTTCACAAGGCATCTTTTCCAAGCTGGATAAATGTGGTGTTCTTTCTAAGGACCCCATTTTCGAGTGCTACCCACAGCTTACTATATCTGCGTGCGAGAAGGATTTCAAAGTGGTCAATGATGAATTCTTCTACGATTTCATTTGCAGGCTAGACAAAGACTTGAAGGCCAATAGGGTAAGAAAGGAAGCGTGGGAAGCTGTGTCCAAGATTGACAGTCTATTCATTCAGTTTGCAGATTTCACATACCTCAGGGTTACGGGCTTTTCTGGAGAACCAATAAAGATGCCCAGGTATCCGAATGATAGATTGATCGCCATGGAGTTGAGCAAGCAACTTGTGGAGATACACGACCTTTAGTCGAAGCGGCACAAGTCTACGGGCTTCTTCCCAATCACTGTGGGACATTACAGCTGCCAGAGCATTCATAGAGCGAGCATTCATAGAGCTCGAGGAATGGAGACAAATGTTATCCGAGTATGAGCAAGAATTCTTTCCGGCACGGCTGAACTTGGATCCATTTGGAGTAGCCAGGAAGACGATCTCCCAGGAGTACGCACATGTGCCTTTATTGGAGGATTTTTGGATGAAGTGCAAAAGTGAGTACGAAGTGAGAAAAAGGGATTTCAGCAGGCTATCAGCAAAGCAAGTGTTCGACTTTGGACTAGCGTGGATACCTACGGATCTTAAAGATGATGAGAATGTGGTACTTGACATTTACCATCAAATGGGAGGAGATAAAGCTGTACTTCAGGATAACGTAGGAGGCTGCAACACAATTGAAGAAAGATCTGGAGCTGTTTTGGTGAATACTTCAAATTGGCTGCTGACGAAGGGATATTGCCTTGATGAAGCATTGATGAATCAAGTCACGGGCAATTTCGGCACAGGAGATTCCCTCAAGCGGAAGCACGAAGGAGAAAGCAACAGAAGGTCCTAGAAGTTGAAAGTACACAGAAGATCTCAATCAAAGGAGAAGATCACTTCTATGACCATGGCTTTAGCTCTGGCTTCTCTAACACCTAGTACTTCACTAACTATTGCACCGCAACAGGATACCTCCATGCGTCAACTGAATCCAACGACATTCATCTTCTCTCCTCAGGCACTTCGTTCAGCACCTGTTCCAGAAGAGACGTTAAAGCTGCAGATGGCGGAGTTCGAAAGAGCTTTGTCCTTGGATGATTCAGAAGATGACAACCATAACACTGTGGCACTTTTTGATGGAGAGGATGCAGAGCAGGAGATGGTAGTGCACTCAGCGACTTCTCATTCTTCGAGAAGTAACTTCTCGGAATGGTTGGCTTCGCAGTTGGTTCCAGAAGCGAGAATGGAGATGAACTTAGAGGAGCACGACTTGCAGCTACTTCAGAATCTGGGCGGAAGAGACAGAAGGCCTAAAGTTGCTAAGGTAACTTCAAGGTTGATCATCGAGGATTCGGGAGAGAAGTTTGCTGATATGTCAATTCCGGCAGAAGGAAAGAAGGAAGATGAGCTCACGGCAGAAGATGTGACAGTGACCAAAGTACCCCTCGGTTAAGCCACCACTGAAGGATTGAAGCAGGAGACGCAGACATTGATAGATGCTCTATTCCTTAGGCTTGACCTAAGTCACCAGGTTCGAGTTCGCGTTCAAGTTCGACAAGGATAAAATTCGGTTCAAGTTCGACCAATGGCAAAAGTTCGAAAAAAAATTCGGCTTTAAGTTCGAAAAATAGAAAAACATAAAAACATATGAAATTATGTCAAACCACAATCTTAAACATGTAATATTAAGTTTTTAGACTTCATACTAACTATGTCATAGCCTTAGAGGCTATTTGTTACATCGAAATGTTCCATATCATCAAATAGCGAACATACTCTATAGCCTTATACGTTGCTTACATCAAAAAGTTCCATATCATCAAAGAGCAAACTACTCTATAGCCTTATAGGCTGCTTACATAAAAAAGTTACATATCATAAAAGAGCGAACATACTCTATAGCCTTATAGGCTACTTGCTACATCAAAAAGTTCCATATCATCAAGAGCACTTGGCTTATCAACATCATCATCATCACTAGATTCATCACAAAGGAAGTCAGGATCATTTGTATCCTCCAAGTCTTCTGCAACAGGTTGGGATTGTGAAGAAGATTCTTTTTCCATATTTTTCATGCACATCCGTAAATTGCTACGAACATAAACAAGATCTCCTAACTTTCCAGACAATAACCTGTTTCTTTTCTTAGATTGGATGTGATCAAAACAACTCCAATTCCTTTCACATGCTGACGCACTTGCTCCTTGACTCAAAATTCGAAGAGCAAAGCGTTGTAGTTCTTTTGCACTTGATCCATAATATTTCCACCATTTGTATCCCTCAAGAAGTGGCCTATCATCTTTGGCTCCTCGTGTTGAAAATACTCCTTCTTCTGCCCTAAATGCCCTTGTTTGGTGCCTAATTATCCTTGCAAGTTCAGGATCTGGAACAAGTTTGTCAATGGCTTCATAAAGCCCACCCATGACTTCAGAATCACTTTCCCTATCTATATGAAAGAGCCTAGGCTCCAGATAACAAGCTGCTGAATGTAAGGGTGTGTGCATCATTTTCCATCTTATATCAATGACATCCCATATTTCTTTGTAATCTGCCTCCACATCATTGAATGCCTTCTGAATGGTTTCCTTACAACGGTCCATAGCCTCATAAACCATGCCAAGACAAGGAGTGTCACCATCAACCATGCGAAGCACTTCCACAATGGGTTCACAAATTTTTAGAACTTTGTTTGCACTTTCCCAAAAATTGCTGTTTAGAATAATTTGTTCTGCATGCTTTCCCTTGGAGCTTGTTGAAAGGGTAGATCTTTTCCACTCATTGCAACAAATCACAGCCCTTATTGCAGCTTTCTCTTCAGCTACTCTTTTTAAAGTGATATAAAAAGAGGCAAACCTTGTTTCACAAGGCCTCAATAACTCCT